>VDFB02061891.1:0-84169 GCA_007258455.2 Sequoia sempervirens | reverse complement strand
TGTTTATGAACCAAAAAATGGTAAGACACATTCAATAGGCTTGCATCCACTTCCTATTGCCAATTGGTCACTATATATGTGTGAGACAATCATTGTGTACTTGTGTAAAAAATGGGCACAAGTGTTGTGCATGTTGTTATACTTGTGTTCTTACTAATTACGACAATAGGTAATATAGGATGTGTGTTTGTTATTATAAATAGCGATGGAAAAAGGGATGGGACTCACAATGTAGTATGGGATGCATTGGCATATGTTTTTCAACTAGGGTGTGCTTAAGAGCTCATGTTAATGAATAGAGTAAAGGGGAAGATGCTTGCAATAAATTTACAACCAATTCAATTTCATCAATTCATCTTTATGTTAACATGTGATATTTAAGGTATTCACATTGTGTATCTATTATGTATATGGGATGTGTGCACAAGTTATCATATTGTGTATATGTGATGTATGTGATTATTTACACTATTTATATGTGACATATGTTTGAGCTAGTCATTATGTGCACCTATGATGTGTGTGTGACACTATGTATATGCACAACATATGACTAAGCTAATTATTGTGTGTGTTTATGTGTATAAAAACTAGTCATATTAAGTACATATGACACAAGGGAGAGCTAGCCACATTGTATGTAGATGAAATATGCTTGAGCAAATCATTATGTGAACATGTGATGCTTTTATGAGATGGTCTCTACGTAGTTTTGTGTGTATTCATACACAAATGTTGGCTTGATCTAACATTTGACTAGAATGCATTTACTATCATAGTATTGTGAATGGGTTGAATTGGAAGCCTAAGATCAATTAAAGATTTTGAATCAAAAGTAAGATCTAAGATCTCATATCAAAGGAGATGATGAAATTTCTCTATTGTTGGTGTGGACTATGAAGCCTTTACTTCACAAAAAGGATATATAAGCAAGACAATTACAAATGAACCCTCAAGGCTTAGGTTTGGGTATAGGGATGTCCTTGACATTAGAAGCTTACTATATTTAGTGAGTATGCAAGATTTCAACATAGAGTTGATGTCATGGCTATGGCTGATACATTATGAAGGTGGCACTTCTAATATGGATAGATGTTGTTTGATCAATTATGATATTATTTGAGGTGTAATGATAAAAAAAATAAAAAAAATAGTAACCAAGGTGGTTATTAAAAAAAGTATGCAAATGGCATACAACTAGAGCCACATGAAACCAAATATTACAATAGGGAAGACAAGTCCCTAATATTTTCTCAAGACCACAAATCATTTTCAACTTACACATTGAATCAAAATAAAAATATGTAAGTTTGCATGATAGAATTAAAATAATATTTTTTCGCTCTCCTCTTCTTTAGTCATGCTCTTTTTAGCAATGTAAATATTTGATAGGTTGAATACAACCTAGAAAATTGTATACCTGATTTTATAAGACATTTGATTATTGATTTGAAAAAACAAGATTTTTTTTTCTCCCTTACAATATATTCATATGAATGTTTTTCTTAACATCATATTTTTAACCCAATCATTATGGTTGTGTGGACACAGTTTAAAATATTTTTGAAAATTAAATTTCTTCATATTTTGCACTAATTTTCTTTCTTATAAAGGGGACATCTTATTTTTTGAATTCCTTAACTATAGCTGGTAATGTTCAAAAATAAGAAGGAAAGTTTTGTTGCCTTTTATGTATTTTTATTTTCTGTGAATGTGTACGATATTTGCATCGCATGCTTTCAACCTCACACTCATTTCTTTTGTTATGTAAGTTTGTATGAAATGTTAATCTTTAAATTAATGGATAATTTGTCTAGTTAATTACTTTTGTGAATTAATGACAGTCTATTTGATTGTTTTGGTTCAAATTGTAATAATGGTGATTTTAAGGATTTATATTTTTTAATGATTTCACAATTAGTATATATAAAGTTTCTTAGAATTTTACTCTCAAATCCCTTTTACAATAGATAATGTGGCCTCTATTTTAGAGTACATGTCTTTGCTATGAAGCCAAAACAATAAATATACCACAATTTTTTTTAATAGAAAATGTTTTTGACTATTTTGTAACCAAAATAATATTTTCTTGAAATTTTAATAGGTTATATAATAAATCAACTTAAATATTATAATGGTTTGGTTTAATCTAAACTAAAAGTCTTATTATAATAATGTAGACTTAATCTTTCTATCTATTTAAATTGCTATTACATGTGTGCATGTTTATAACAAAATAAATAAAATTTAGTTATATACTTGTGTACAAGTTCTTCCACTAAATTTTTTAGAAGAAAAGATGATGCATGAATGCAATTTTTCTATAGCAAATATTGAGTGGCCTAAAACAAGGTTGAAAACTCATTGAATAATGTGTCTACATTTTTTATATGATCAAATAACTTAAATTCATGGATGTAAAAACTCTTTGAATAAGTAGAAATGAAAAGAAAAAAAGAAAAAAAATTAAATAATGTTGTCTTTATAAAGGCTTAAGAGATATAACTTTATTAAATAACTTGGATAAGTAGATATAGATTTTAACAAAGAATGGCTTATATCAATTATAAGTGATAAGACTCATGTTTCTTAGAATTTGAACCTTACTATTATATATTTTACATTTGTATTTTTATTCTATGATCATAGATGTGTTAGATATGATTCTTGAATAACTTTAGGTGATGACTTTAAGATACATTAATATTAAGATGCAAAGATGTTCATGAATCTTTGATATAAAGAAAAAAAGATAACCTTAAAAATATCACATAACACAAGGAACAAATCAAGTTCAGAAAAGAAATTATTAAGTACAAAAAAAGCTCACAAAGAAAAATGTAAGAAATAATATGAACATAAAATTAAGAAAATTCAAACCCATTGCCTACTAAATATCTAAAAGATCATATGAAAGAGGTGGTCAAGGAGTTCAAAGTAATCAAATAGAAGTCTATTAAGTTGTTTAAAATAAATATCCACATTGGGATAAGGAGCAACAATTGTGGAGGCATGTCATATAATTTCAAGGAAAAAACATGACTATACACCATGTCAATGGGTGATTTATATGAACATGTATGGAATAAATGGAAAAAAGGTTTGAATATGCATGAAAACAAAACAATGTAACAATCATAAATTATGAAAGTTAATTAGCTTTATGGTATTATAGCATCATCAAGGACCAACACCTATCAAAGGTTAAAACCAAACAAACTATTAAGCATAGATGGATAACCGATTAGATTACCAATTGTGTGAAAACTCGAATTTTTCTTTATATTTTAATATACTTTGATTGTATGTTTATTAAATGGAGTGTTCCATAAATATGTGTGATGTTATGATGAATATGGGAGTTATAAAGTAGTCTATATATAGTCTATATAACATTAAATAATAAGTTGAATTAATACATTATAGATAAGCCATATCTTGTAATTTCCCAATCAAATGGTGTCATGTGGATTAAGATCTTACCTTCCATTTCTTTTGTTATATAAGAGGTTAGACATATTTTCATAATCATTAATCATAAAACTAATGCATACATATATAAAATCATTTAATAGTTTATGAATACATGTAAATGCTTTTGAAACTCACATTATTTTAAAAAAATACAAAATCATTTGATGGTTCATGTGAAACTCAAACTTAATAAGATTAGATCAAGAACCACAAATGACACAAGATGAGCTGATTTATAGAAAAATATCCCTTGTGGCACAAAGTGTGCATACCGACAACTTCTTGGACATACACCTATTAGAATTATAAAACACTTATCTTCAAAAGATAATTATCTAAAGTTCTAAACAATGTGTTCAAGTTCAATTGCTTTTCATTTTCATGACCATAGATGATATGAGACTAATTCTAACTTTAGGAAGCGTTTCCATGGAAATGGCTTCAGGGCCTATTTTATGGAGTGAGAAATCATATAGGACGAGGAAAAAATATTACATAATATATTGAAATCTTATTCCAGAAAATGCAAGCCTTATATTTTAGTCCTCAAATTTCTAGCAGCTATCTTTAAGGTGGGGCTGGAAATTTCTTTTTTTTTGCCAATGACATTATTAAAAGGTATCTCCAATTTTTAAGTATTAATTGTTGTTTAAGAATCCATCAAACCACGACTGGACCAGCAGCTTCTTAAAAGTTTAAGCTAAACTTTTAACATTGCCTACTGCTATAAAATCCATGAAACCGACTAGTTTAAAAAACACTTAAAAAATTCTTAACAGCGACTAAAATAATTTAGATAGGCCCTCCTTAGGAGGAGCATAGCCTTAGATTGATGAAAATAAACGTTTGAAAGTAAGTATAATTCTTTTTGCTCTAATGCAACGCGCCAACTACTCACATGAATTATATACCTCTGCACAGAAAATCTAATGTTAGTAAAGTTCAGACTATATTATTTTGTCAGTTTGCAAATGGAATGTATTTTCTTGCCAATTTTACATTCAATTCTGCTGAATGGGTAAGTCCATAAGCTTTTTCTTGTGGAACCTCTATTTCCTTTCAAGTTGTTCAACTCCTCAGCAGCCTTTTTCAATGTTGACGTGATATCTCCCAAGCCCCAAGCTACTGATATATGTGGTCGAGGATTCTTATAGAATTCTGGAAGATTGTGGAGTCTAAAAACTTCATCAACAACGCATATCTGTTTAGATATCTCAGATAAGCCTCTAGTTGTAACTTCCAATGCAAGAAAAGATCTATTTTGATCATCATTAATAAATACCTCCCACTTTCCAAATTCTATCCAATATTGCTTCTGACTATGCAATTCGTTACGAAGCATTCCTACAATGGAATCTATCTGGTGAACTCTGATTGCAACTGTCCTTGATAGGCTAATATGATACTCTTCGGCTAGAGTTGGGACATCAACGTGAGCACCATCTTTGTTTTTCACATGTCCTGAGCACAGAGGCAGATCAGTATCTATGGCATGTAGTTCTGGTACAAGCGATCCAGCTTTCTTCACAAAGGGGGCTACCTCCTCCTTGCCAATTGATGATATGTTAATCGGGATATAGACATGAACTGCATAATTTCCTTCTACATGTGGAAAGCTCCTTATTCGATTCCCAAAATGCACATTCGTCAGAGACAAATTAGAGGAGAAATCCAGAAGAGCAGCTGGCGATGGAAGCAACGGAAGTGCATCCTTTGAGTCATCTTCTACTCCAAACCTTGGCTTGTTATTAAGAATTGTTTCAGTTTTGATTTCGTCATCAGATGAAGAAGCATAAGAAGCCTTGAGAGCATCCATAGGTTACTTCAATTGAAAAAGTGCAAGTTGAATTGAAGATTCCAAAGTAATTTGAGCTTAAGTAACAATGTCTGGCATAACTTAGATTAATGCATATATTTGATATAAAGGTTTGTTGTAGGATGTTTCATAAGAATTTTTGTTCAGTTGAATAGTCTAAGAGTTATCAATGATGCCTCTTGTTTGACCCGAATCGACAAAGCCCTGTATAATCACATTTATAAGATTTTTTTTAAAAACATAAGAATGCTTATTTATTTTAAAAGATGTACAAATGCTTAATTACAAGTACAGGATATTCCATCATGCCTGTAACTGTTGCCGGGCTGCTGACTTTACATCTTCAAAACTGGCATCTCCAACTTCAGTGACTGATTCTTGATTTATGTCGTCTACATGGATGCGTTCCCAATTTCAGTCATCATATAACACGAAGCCTAACATTATCATCAATGCTTAGATATTAGCTTTTAATGAATTGACAATACAAATCAAGAATGGTACTTTACTTGTTAGGCAAGTCAGAATATGATTCTAAAATAACAAAATGAATGATATAATGTCAAGCTAACAAATCAAATAACAATGCACAACTCAAATTTGCCCGAAGTGATGGTAATGAAAGAGTGTCTTCTCAATATAAAGGCAGTAAAAAATTTGTTTCACAACATGCAGAGCAACCATTCCCAAAACCACACTGAAGTATGGGAAGGGTATTATAATCATTAATAATGTATATTTAATTAGAAAAGAGTGAAGGAAGAAGAAGCAAGATATATACACCCTCACGAACGAGTGCTAAAATCTCCTCGAAGCCACATAGCCAACACTAGTTCAAAATTAATACCGATGATGCTTTTAGAGGAAGTCCGAGCAATGTCAGTGCTCACCTCTAGAAACCATAGGCGTCAACCTGGATAAGGGGCACTGAGCAAATACATATCCATGTTGACTATAAGTGGTCTGGTACATAACACATCACTGCTAGAAGGAGATGCATGGACACTTGCATAAATATCTATCTGGTGGAAAGCTGAAAACACATGATGCATAAGCGGGATAGATAAGGAGAGATGTGGAAATGATTTGCTACATCTACCACTAGAGATCGAACATCGTTGCAGTGAGTAATGTCTTCCATGCATGCATGTCAGGTTTGCATAAAGGAGTAGTTAAGCAAGAACTGTATCCCAAAAAACAATAAAACAAGCGATTGCAGCTCACTTTTGCACACAAAAACTGTGAATTATCAAGTGAACAGAGCCCTAAATAAATCAACGAGTATGTTTCAACAATCATTGTCATGAACAAAAACAAATTGTCACGGGCAAGGAAGAGGTTGCAGAAAGGAGCATTACACAGAGAATTTTCAGTTTTTACTGGAATTTAGGCTCAACTACTGACAATATTGCAGAAGTCTTATTGATGGTGTCTAATCTGCATCTTAATTACCATTATAGTTGCAGACTACATTCATGAATATATCAGATAAATGATAGAAGATTCTTACCTACTATTTTCATATCATCAATATAAATCTACATAATCGAATAAACTAGCATTGGACATTGCTTTTAGAGTATATTATTGTAATTCATTGTTCTTAAGTCCTTTGATTATCTTGAATTAGTAAATTAAAGGCAAAGGTTGTCACAATTATATAAAGGGACATTCCACATTGCTAGAGGAGCCATAAAAAATACACAGCTTGTGGTTGATGATCAAAAGAAAGTATGGTGGAAAAAGAGTTGCAACATCTTATCAGATGGATGGATAGATGGGCAGAATAGGACTCTCCTTAACCTTTTAGTGGCTTCAAACAGCAAAGTGGTGTTCTTGAAGTCTGTAGAGGCCTCGCATGAAATCAAAAATGCAGAGACTTTGTACTTCTATTGGACGGGATGATCCAGGAGGTTGGGGTTGACAACATTGTCCAACTTATCACGACAATGCAGCAGCATATATAGCTACAAAGAAACTTATTACGGAGAGGCATCCCACTATTTCTTGAACTCCATCTGTTGCACATTGCCTAGATTTTATATTAGAGAACATTGGGAAGATTGGATGGGTCAAAAATGTGGTTGAAGATACTAAATAGGTTATCAAATTTATCTATGTTACCGGGTTTGCCTCCTGCAAGGCCGGATTTGGGTTCTAGTTCGGTTCCTCTGTGGATTCACCAACACTGCAGAAATCGGACAGCAAAGTCTAGGGCAGAAATTTGTCACAAGTAGGAGCAGTCTTGGCCACAAAAATGGATGCAATTTTGCAGAATTACAAAAATCACAATCCAAAATCTGAATGGTTCAAATTATTGTTTGGATATTCAGATTTTGTATTATTGTATGCAAAAGTTCAATAATCTCTCTTACCAGAAACACCAATGCACAGTTCTGTAATTTGAAACCAGATCATTTAAATACCTGATTTTGTTCGTAGTTTGGTTGAATAATCATTCCTATCTTTACAAGTCTATCTACTGTCAAACATTGAAATGTTCAAAATTCCGTGTTTACCTAACTCCCAAAAACTCGCCACATGTTATTATAATGTCTAAATTCACAAGATACTTACAATATGTGAGCATCAAGACTTTGACCAAATTGTTTTGGAGAAGGAATTTGGAACCTCTACTAACACTGATAGTTCTATTAAACATCATAAAGAGTTGCCACTAAACCCACAGGGGATGTGGTCATATTAATGACTCTTTGAACTTGAAGCCTCTTTCAAGTTTATGGTGGTTTTATTGTTTAACTTCATATGATGCTATGTGATATCCTAATCCTAATTCATACTTATAGGCTGCATATATATATATGTATGTATGTAAGTATATATTTATGTGTGTGTGTGTGTGTAAGTGTATAACCCGAACCCGAACCAGTACCAAAACCAGTAACTTAGAAATTTATCTATAACCATACTTGGGTCCTTTCTTTGATGAGAAAGCACACAAATTGCAAGGAGCTTGTGCAACCAGAATTGACACGATTTGCTAGCCACTTCCTCGCTTTGCAAAGCATTCTTGCCACAATTCCTCATCTCAAGCAAATGTTTGTCTAGTGCTTGGTTGCAGTCTCCATTTTCCAAAAAGGTTGAAGAAGAGAAGACTGCAAGAACAATTTTTGATGACTTCATCAAAAATTATCCTAATAATATTGTAGAAGCTTTGCCAATTAGTAGAACTTTACTTTTGGCCAAACAATAAAAAATTGACAAGTGCATAGCAGAATTTAACTCAAAAAATTTGATCTTTTTGCTTTTGAAGGGGGGGCAATTTGAGGGGGATTGGAGACAACTAAAAGATATTCCATATCTCTTGGTCAGCCAACTTCTTTGAAAATTGTATCTTCCAACACTCTAAAATGGAGGCCAACCAAGATATTGACACTTTGGTCAAGCATGCCTTTTATCTTCATGACTTAGAGGATTAGGTTGTGGGAGTTAATTACATATAAAATATACTTTATTGAGAGCACTTGCTAACTTATTCCCCTTGGTCTCTCAATCTCCTGTTCTTGTTACCTTGTGTGGCAAGAAAGGAAAGGGGTTAGAGGTGAAAAAGAGTCGAGAACCTTCTATTAGGTCCTTGCTTGGGAATCATTCTATCCTTCCTCATTCTTGCATTTTGCATTTACATTCACGGCTTCACCAAAACCCTCATTGACAATTGGATGTCCTTCCACCATCATCCCTCTTATCCAGGCCAATGCCTACAAGACCAACAACAATCAAACATGTCCATTGGAACAAGTTCAACCATAAACAACCCCATCCCTTTTACCCTTGTCAATGATACTTAAGAAAAACTTGGATATCATTCATTTCAAGCATTCGTACTCACTTGTCATCTATCTCTACTTTTCTTCCTGTGTACTGCTTCACACTAAATTCTAGGCCTTCCAAAGGAGAAGTCTCTCTAATGACGCATATAAGGTCCTTCAACTTTCTTGCATAGTAGTCACTTATATGCCTTCTAGAAGCCACATCTTGCAACAGCTCTATGCTTATTTCTGTCATACAAATTGTCACATTAGCAGTCTCCTCAGATCCTAGATTTTTATCATCTAGGTGGAGATCAACACATGAAGGCTACTCCCATTCTGTTATTTTATGCAGGTTTCACAAGCAACACAAAAGGAAAGTATTTTAGCTTGGAGTCAACATTTCAGCAAAGTAAGTGTACCTCTACCCTCTCTCTTTGTCATTTCGGATTCTCTACCATTCAGTTGTAGAATGTATATTCTACATTATAAGCCTTGGGTTGTTCTGATTTAGCTAAGTTGCTGAATCAGAATCAAGTATGGGTACAATAATATACTAGTATGGCAAAAAAAAATTGGGCTAGGTACATTTTGGGTACATCCATATAAAAAACATAAAAATTATAAATATAAACATATTTGCAGCCTAGAAATAGCAAGTTTGAAATACCACATATCATGCATATGCTAAACAAAACTGCATGCCAAACAAAACTATCATAAATATTACAAACACGGTATACTATATCTTTATCAATTTTCCCAACTCAAATGTCATGATAGATATTCAATATATTTTATATTTATTTCAATATCAAATACCATAGAAAACTTTATTTTTCCTTATTAAGGCTAAACATTAATCCTTCAACCGAATTAGTGATCTTTTTAATTAGAAGGGGTCTACATCTTTCTAGTGAAAACATATACATTATGGCAATACACATAGCTATGACAAAACATCTAATTTTCTTAAGGATGACCTATACAATATTAAACAATCATTTCCAACTGCCCATTAAATTGAAGAGGTTCCCTTTCTGAAATGCCAATATTCATTGGTGTGATTATAAGTTTAAATTGCTCGGTAGTTGTTGAAGCATCTAGCTTAACTATCCCATTTATCTTCTCGTCTCACACATTTATATCAACCTAAGCTTTACAAGGGAAAGTATCCTATGTTCCACCAAGATTCCAAAACTATGATGGTAGGAAATAGGGGGATGCATTCCTGAGACAACAAGGCATAGGAGGCCTTTTTTGGGGGCAATAGGGACAACAATTAAAAAATAAGGGAAATCTAAAAATATAGAAAATTTCAAATATTCATGTGATAAAGCATACAGCATGTTGATTATATAACCACATTGTGAAACATTAGAGTTGAGTTGAGAATTCAAATGAAGCAAGATACAAATTAACAAAATTTCAATGTCTAATCATTTGAGTTTTCATTAACAACATGCATATGCAACAAAATGATATGGCTTAAAGGCCACAACTACAAAATTAGAAAAAGTAAACAATTAGATCTACTGCTGCTAAATCAAAATCAGACTCTGAATTTGAGTCACTGCCAATATGAAGGACTGCCTCTAGTTCAGCTGAACCACATAATACTTAGTCCTTAATTGATTTGTAGGCATATATACAATAAAAACCTACTAACAACATATCTCCAAACTTGTGTGCCATAAAGAGTTTATATTTAGTCACTTCCAAACTTTCATCTTTTATCCTATTGTGCATATGTACAAAACCATGGCGCACAATTATGGTTTGATTTCAAATACGGCCCCTGGACATAACTACCAAGTGTTAACACTTCCACAGAAACCAAAATAAAAGAATAGTTCCATGAAGTTTCCTAACGGGTAAGCAGGGGGATAGGGTGATGGGTTTCGGGGATGGGGGACCCAGGGCATAAGTTTAGTGACAGCAGGGGGACAGCAGTGCAGGGGCAGCAAGGTGGTAGGGGGGTGGTGCAAATACATATAGTACTTGAAAAATTAGTTATGAAAAGATGTGTAAGGAATAAGTATAAGAATTGCAAATGAAACTTTGGCATGCTAAGTAAAGTTTAAACTAAAAAACATTAAGAACATGGCAATGATTGCATTGAACATTAACAATGGTGGATAGAGGTTTGGGGGTAAATCAGAAATAAGTATAAAAATTGCAAATGAAACTTTGGCATACTAAGTAAATTTTAAACTAATAAACATTAAAAACATGGCAATGATTGCATTGAACATTAGCAATGGTGGGTGGAGGTTTGGGGTGAAGGGGCAAAGCCCCTTGTGGGGATCTAGAGGCAACGCCCCCAGTGGGGTCGAGAGATCAAGGGGCAATACCCCTCAAGCGATCTGGGGGTAGCACCCCTAGCATGTTCCCTATCGCAATATAGGGCAAGGTCAAGGGGTGGAGCCCTTGCCACCAAGCACAAATTAAGGCCTTCAAAACCCCACAAACCTTATTGTGAATGTCATTTACACAATTTTATCACTTAGTTTTTGCAACACCTAGAAGTCCCTGGGATGGTGGGAGACTCCTCAAAGGTTTTGGAGCAAATCAGAAATAAGTTTACAAATTGCAAATGAAAATTTGGCATACTAAGTAAAGTTTAAACTAATAAACATTAAAAACATGGCGATGATTGCATTGAGCATTAACTATGGTGGGTGGAGGTTTGGGGTCAAGGGGCAGAGCCCCTTTTGGGAGTCAACGGTAAGCACCCCTTGTGAGGATCTAGAGGCAAAGCCCCAAGTGGGGTCGAGGGGCAATGCCCCTCATGGGGTTTGGGGGTAACACCCCTGGCATGTTCAATGTCGCAATATAGGGCGGAGTCAAGGGGCGGAGCCCTTGCCACCAAGCACAAATTAAGGCCTTCAAAACCTCACAAACCTTCATAGTGAATGTCATTTTCACAATTTTATCACTTATTTTTTGCAACACCTGGAAGTCCCTGGGGCGGTGGGAGACTCCTTGAAGTCTCTTGAATGTCTCAAGGACATCTGAGGGTCCCCAAACCAAGTGGCATCTCAAAAATGTCCTCGAGACTTGAGTGACAGTGGTGGGATGGTGGGGAGACATTTCCCACAAGTCCGCACATCTTAGAGACGTCACCGTGCTGAAAATATGGGATTTGTTTTTGGGGGGGGGATGTGTCCCCGTGGAACACTAAATAAAATTGATTCCTACACTTAATATTATTGTTAGTCTCTTGCACATTCCTCCATGACCATCAATGACCCCAAATTGTCTAGTACAAGAATGTTCTATGTAATTCGTGAAGAGTGATGCACTAAACCATTATTAAAATCCTATGAATTGTGCTTCTTGAATTATTCCAATGCTCCTTCAAAAATAAAAGTAAACCCATCATTTGTCATCTAAAGTTCTAAACCATAAACTGAATTAATTTGGGCTTCGTCTTTGAAACTTTTGTAACATATCTTTGCACCAAACAATCTTTGTTTAGTATTCCTTTGCTACAAAGAGCCATGCCCAAGAGCACAAACATAGTCTTTGTCACTACATTTCCTATGCATCACATGGTAAGTGTTCTCCCTACTACATATCATATATATAGCATACATTTATGCTTTGCTTCATTGTGTTATTGTTTCCAAGGAACCTATCACCATGTTAACCCATGATTTCTCATAACGGACCTTTCAAATGCTTTCACGAATCTTGGTATTGTTGCACACTCTACCTATAGTAGTTTTAAAATTTTATTGCTTTATTGGAAGAATGCAAAAAAAAAACTTTTCAAGTGGACGGACAATCATCCTCAAAGTTTCTTGTCCTTTTCAAGTCATACTTGAGATGTTACTTGAGAGACGTAAGAGTTAGGGGATGGCAGGGAGAGCATTCCCAAGGCATCACCACATCCACAAAATGTCCCTGTTTCAAGGACACTTGAAAAATGGTATAGGATGCATCCCCAAGTTTCCTTGAAAATATCTAAATTAAATAATGTTATAACCTTAACAACAATATTTTGCATGGTAAGATAATCTTGTGTTAATGAATGCATTTGATGACTCAAAGTGCTTTAAAAGTGTAGTCAAGACGAAGTATGTATGATGGATGTACTTGTTTTCTTCTCAAAGTAGAGGAAGAATACCAAAAGCAAGCTCAAGTGTTTTAGCTATTTTAAAGTAGCTATGTCTTGTTCACAGGCAATGGCCCATATAGGTAGGAGTTTTCATTTATGTCTAGGTTGTATAGTCAATAGTCACAACAAAGAAAATTTCAAGCAGCCGTAAATAAATTTGAGAATGGGGAAGAACACTCCCAAGTGGACAAAAATATGTCTTTGTGTGTTTCTATTATTTATGAACACCAATTTAGCATTTAGGCCTCATTTTTATGGTTAAAAGTCAAACAAAATTGGTCTAAATGTGCTGAAATGTTATTCACCCCCTAGAATCACCCTGAAATCACCTTGCTAGAGCTAGAAACACACAAGTATGAGGCTGGAAATCCACAAGTGAATCAAATCCAAGTCAAAAATGAATTGTGCCTAGAGTCGTCTAGGTTTTTGGCCAATTCAATAACTTAGTTGAGCTCAAAGCAAGCCTTCAATCTATCATTAATGTCGAAATGCTATCCTAATTATCATGTTCTCCCTTTTCAAATTTTCTTCATCCACGTTGTTTCTATCTGCCTTGCCCCATACTAGAAGCCTTTTACTTGGAAACCTATTATTCATCCTTTTTGGTTGTCCTTTATTCACTCCCATGTCTCTTCAATGGTAGTTTCATTAATTACTTCCTGCTTCTTTCCTAACCATCAAATTTGAAGGCTAGTGGTGTAGGCATGGCAATACCCATCAAATAGCAAGCCATAGACATTCATTTTCCACCACTCTTCGCACTCTATCCTTCCCCCTTACACCACCCCTACCTTTCTTCTCTCCATCTCACTCTAGATTCCTCTTTGCATTCTCTCCAACATTGACCAATGTGCATGGTGATCCCTATGTTCCCATTTGGTTGCAGGTTTGTCTCTTGGAAATCGTCTCCCCCCTCCCCTTGAAACCAGTAGTACTCCTCATCTATGCAACAATTTCTAGTGGTTTCTTTGTCCATGGCTCTCTAACGTGTAGTGACATCTTTACTATCATTTTTTTAAGGCTTTCAATGTCAGCACATCAATTTTCTTTTATGTTTCTTGTTCGCTCTATTGTCATCCAATTCTCTCCACCATAGACAAAGACAAAAACATTTGCTCTCCTACCAATTCTAAAGGCAAAGCCCTAGTTCGCAACTCTAAGTCTTTCAACTCAAATTAGTCTAGCCCCATTATCACTACGTGCTCTAACCACACTCAACAATGTGCAATAGCAATCACCAAGTTCAACCAAGACTAGATTACAGGTGTCCTCAAAGCCAAATGATAAACATCAAGTCTTCCATTGAGACAAAAATCAAGCCTCTTTAAACCTAGAGCTTCATATGATCTTGCCCTTATATCTGTAAGCAAGAAGCCCAAACCCTACTCACTCTCATGTGTAGGAGTTTTCGGGCAAACATAATAGACAAAAGTGTTAATATAAAAGTTCTATAACATTGACAAATGTAGCTTCAAAAACTTATGCTACCATTGTAATGTCCCCTTCTCAAGCGTGATGAATTCAGTTGACCGTTGGCCTATTCCAAAGACTCGTAGGCTACTCGGAGGGTAAAATTAGGGTTTCCCGTTTTGGAGGTTGTTGTTGCTCTAAATTTGGAGATTGACTTGCGGATTCTTTCTGGGTTTTCAGAGAGCTTCGCAGTGATATGACTTGCAGTGCAATCCGAGCATCTTCTGGAATTTACTATTTTTAGTAAATTCTATTTCTGGCAGTGGTCCTGTGGTTTTCAGTGCAATTGGCTCTCTTCTTCAGCCAGTTCAGTTGGTTTGATCATTTTTGGACTTGGGGTGCATTTTGGAGAGATAAGTTCAATTAATTTAAATAATGTTATATTTTAATGTTGACCCCTTGGCCTAGCTTCATCACTTCAAGTTGTTCTAAAAAGGTGGTCTTCATGGGTGGACGCCTCATTGAGGTGATTTAATATTCTCTAAGGTCTAAAATCTTGCTTGGAAAAGGGACGCCAACCTTGTTGAGAGAATTGAATTAAAATAAAGTCAAAATAAAGCTTTGAGAAAAGGGACGCCATCCAAAGAGGGAAAATGAACAAATTCGAATTTGAAAATTAGGGCGCCTTCTTGATACTTCTAGAAGATTCCTCTCAAGCTTATAAAATGAGGCCTTTGCTCTTCAGTTGAACATCTTATGACTTCAGTAATATTATGCTGCAGAAATAGTACTGGGATTGCTTCGAGGAATGTATGCCTCCTAGCCTTGGCTCGACTTCTTGCTTGAGAGATAGAAACTAGTGGAGATGTTAGCTTGCTGTTGAGAGTATTTTTGTAGTGAGGTCTGCATTGTAGCATTTGTTGCCTTTATAGTTCAGTTTCTTGCATATTCTATCAAATTTTGGAGTTGCTGATTGCTATATCTGATTTGTAGTTTCAATCATAGATTTCAATATAAAAATCATTTCATTTTGGGTATTGCATTTTCCTTTCTAACTACCTTGGGCGATCTCTTGAGCAAGTTTGCAGATTTTTTTATGGAGTTTCTGATTTTTCCAAGGCAAATCGCCCTTCCTTGAGGGCCGTACCATTTGGAAGTGCCTTGAGATTCATGCAAAAACATTTAAGGGTCTTTGGGTCAGTTTTGTGGTTCATTCTTGGGCGCCTTCACCTTAGGAACATCTTGCATTTGATATTATGTATTTCGGGTGAGATTTGAGTGAGTAGTGAGCATTTTGGTGGGTTCCAGAGTTGCTGATTTTGCATTACATGTTGCAGGTCTGTCAAAATCAGGTTATTAAGTTGGTCCTTAGAGTGAGGTTTCTGGTCTAAGCATCCTTATCAAGCAAGGGATATTCTATATATTGTTGCATATTGATTTAACACTTTATCCTCTGTCATGGCAGGCACTTTCTATCATATTGTAAGCTGAACAGTAGTACTGTCAGCATTCTTACGTATTCTCTTACTTCATTGTAATTTCCCACTGAATAAGTGGAAGAGGCTGGCTTGCCGCCTATTTTACATTTTGAACTTGCATTGTAGTTCTTAGTATCTCCACCATATGGTAGCTCCATTTCCCTTTGGGTTGGAAAGCACATTCTTGGCGTCGAGTTTACTTTCAGCATTTGTAGTTTGTAGGGATCCTCTGACCATATGTTCGTCCACCTCGGACACATTCTTGGTTAGAGTTACTCAGTTCAGCAATGCATAAAGATCCTCTGACCATATACTCACACCTTGCCCAACTCGGGATCCTGGTGTACATTCTTGGTTAGAGTTAATTCCGCATCGTTTGGGTTTTCTAGCTAACCTTAACGGGTGCATGTTGTTTGTAATTGCATTCAAAAATTGAAAAAAATTGGTCCGGAATATTTCAGCCATACATGATGTCCATCAAGAAAAAGGTTCCACTCCGATTTTGAATGTCAACATTTACATCCACCTTTAAGAATTTGTAAAATGGTATCATGATATTTTAAAAACACTTAGTAGTATTTACAACTCAACCTCCATAAGGCTGAGTAGATAGGAAATACTTATTCCCATAGTTTTCAAACTCGAACTCGGAGAGTACTCAGCAAGCCAAAAAAAAATAACTCAAAGAATACTCGGCAAAACTCGGCAAAAACTCAACACCTTAAAAAACACTTAAATATTTGAAAAGAACATAATTTTTTGAAAAAATATAAACTTTATGCAATGTATAGCTACAAAATGAATCAATGAGTTTGGTGGGGGTTTGAGGGAAACACCCCTAGCTGGGTGCAAGGGTTTGGGGGCTGTGGGGGTCTGGAGGCAACAGCCCCAGCGGAGTCGAGGGGCAACGCCCCTCATGGGGGTCTGGGAGCAACAGAGGGGTCGAGGGGCAGCGCCCCTCATGGGGATCTGGGGGCAACACCCCCAATGGGGTCAAGGGGCAACGCTGGGCACAAAATCTCCTTTGAAACCACACAAAACTTCATCCTACACACTATTTTCATCCTCTCATATGGTATTTTATGGAGCACAAAATAATGTCTCAAATGCATCCAAATCACGCCAAAAACGCATCAAAATTGCGCAAAAAAAGACGTGTCAAAATCATGTTTCAATAATGCAACTTTTTCCAATGTTTTTAGCGAGTTTATGTAGGATTTTCAGTGAGTTTTTTCCAGACGACCTAGCAAGCTTTTTTCCACGACGAGTCGTGAGTATACCCGCGAGTGGCTCATGTAGTTCTAAAACCCGCGAGTACTTGGCGACCCGACAAGTACTCAGTAGGTTTGTAAACCGTGCTTATTCCAACAACTGAATGGGCCCTATCATATGAAAATTGAAACAAAATATTATCTCTAAGAAAAAAGCAAGAGAACACGCATGTATGTGCATATATACTTACAAATTGATTACTAGTGGAGGCATGGGTAACATTCTTTGACGATATTATTTAAATTCTCTTATTTCAAGACACATATCCATGGATCAATGGTTGAGAATTATCCTTATGGGAAGCCTAAAAAAGCAGTGTTCCACGGGGTTTCGGGGACGGGGACGGGGACGGGGGGACGAGGGGGACGCATTTCGGGGACGCAGGGACGAGGGGTCTAAGTTTGGGAGCGGCGGGGGGACGACAAGGGGACGGCGGCGGGGGGGCGGCATGGTGCTGAAATACATATAGTACTTGAAAAAATAGTTATAAAAAGATGTATAAGTATAAGAATTATAGATCTTGGAGACAACTAGGAGTCCTCTAGACGTCTTGAGGACACCCCAGCATCCTCGAAGTCCTAGTGGCATCTTGGAGACAGCGACACTGGTGGTGGGATGGTGGCGCTAGTGGTGGGTTGGTAGGGGGACGTCCCCCCCAAGTCCCCAAGTCTCCGAGACGTCCCCCTCTAGGAAACGCGAGTTTTTTTGGGGGGGACGCGTCCTCATGGAACACTATAAAAAAGTTTATATATGGAGGATAATCATCTTGAAGCAATGCATAATCAACTATATTGAGCAAGCTTGGTTATCTCCATAGTTCCATAGAGTTTCAAAATAAGGGGACGGGGGGCAAGTTTTGGGGACAGGGGGACCAAGGACTTAAATTTGGGGATAGCAAGGGGACAGTAGTGCAAATATAGTTAGTATTTGAAAATTTAATTATAAAAAAATGTATAATAAATAACAATTGAAACTATAGTCAATGGGGTTGTACTTAAATGGCAAGGACATAGGGTTCTCAAGATGGAGATCCATGTTCGAATCCCCAGAGTGACATCTTAAGTTGGAATTCCAAGTGGTGGCTCTTGGACTTCCATTATAACTTATTAGTTGAATAAAGTTGAATAAGTTCTTCTAAGTGGAATATGTTGATGGGGAGGAGGTCCCCCTTGTGACCTCCACTGGTGTTGGGCCAGTCTAAATAATCCTTCCTTGCCGATCAAAAAAAATAATAATAATTGAAACTATAAACTATCTAATAGTAAACACACACAATGCATTGAACACTGAAAATGCTAATATTAATATATTATTATATTCAAAATGTCAATATGATGATAATATTCAAAACTGAAATACAATTGGCCAATGCCTCTAATCATTATCCCCAAAGATTGTGACAAACTCCTCATATCACTAGAATTGTTGGACCCATCTAGCTCAAGCTCCTTCAAACTAACACCAATCAACCCTATTTGTACCACACATCATCAACCTATGTTGGATCCTCCAGCTCTACATCCAATCATGTTGTTGGACTCTCCTTGTGTGTAAATATGTTGTGGTTGATCAAATGCAAGGTGCTATGTATAGCTACAAGCTTCTTTGTCCTACTATGAGCTTGTCCTTGTCAATTAAATGTATGAAGTTATGTGTAGACCATTTCCTCTCTACAATAGAAAAACCAAAAACTTAGGACAAGAGGTGAATTGCTAATGTAGTTATCAATGAATGAGACCCATGTATAGTCCACAACAATCTTGGATCCTTATGTGCCATAGTCTCCCTATCTAGCATTGCCTATTCTAGATATCCCCTAAGTGTAGCAAAATATAGTCCAATTGGTACAAATGGTGGCAACATCCCTAGCACTATACACCTTCTAAATTGCCTTCATGAATCCTACCTTAACGTCAACAGCCACCATAGGGGAAACTCTACCAAGCCTTTGCATGCACTCATACACCTCTCCAAGGTTTGGAGCATTAGCATCCTCATATCTAAAGACCATGAAAATTAGAGTTATAATTGCAACGGTGTATTTGGCATCAACTCAAAAATGTCACTCTTCACCACTTCCTTCACCCTTTTCTGCTACTCTAACTTAGAATAAGGTCAACAATTCTACTCGTGTCATGACCATCGGTTGGAATACCTCTTGTGACTCAAGCATCCTCTCCAAGAGAATGAAATATGATGCATATCTAGTATCTTCCAGTTTCAAACATTCATTCTTGCAAAAGGTTCAAAATACTGCATGTGATGTGTGGTGATTGCAACTAAGCATCTACACATCTCTAGCATCAACAACTTATTTTATCTAGTCTATCACATATTGATGTAAATCGATTCCTCAAAATCGGGTTGCACTTGTTGTGTCCTCGATTTGGGACCCTTTTGCAACTGGGTAGGAAAGAGCATTTTTAAATGCTAAATTAAAATAACATTAAATTTAATAATAATAAAATATTGAATATTAAATAATAAATTTAAATAAATAAGTTTGGAATTTCCTTGCTCTAGCTGACTCTTTGAAATTGGCAAAATCAATTAGTATTTAAGGAGGGTCGATGTCTTTGTTTGATCATCATGGAATGAAGTTACTAAGCTTTGACTGTGTAGTTGGTCACAACCTGGTGGACAAAGCTAGGGAGTGCTAGGAGCGATCTGACCGAGTCTTTGGCTCTAGCTGACACTACTCACATATGCCATCACCAACGACAGTCATCATCTCGTTTGGAAACGAATTTGTGTGCACTATCGTTTTCTATCCGCTCAATCTACTCTGCACGAGTGCTTGAAGATCGTCAATTGGTAAGACCTCAGTAATCGCATGAACCTAAGCGCCATCCATCACTTTAACGAGATTGTCATTTCCATTAGTGCCGATAGTGGTATGCATCAAACCGAGAGCTTGATATGATCGGGCTAGCATCCGTGCTCATCTTGTGAGAAGCGCGACTTATCACATAAGAGTTATTGAGAACCTGCGCATTGACAATTAAGTCTCCAGATCGGACATGTGCCTCAGGCTGTGATCTCCACCACAGGGATCAACACTTTTCACATAGCTTTCAGTTTGGAAGCCATCTTTCATATAATACAGTGCGGACCTTGGCATCCTACCAACGCTATAATCTGGAACCTTTCCACAATTAACAAGGAGCTGCTATTGTTCTGAATCACACAAGTTAAAGGAACACGAGACTCTTGTAATATTCTGCGAATTGAATTTGAGTCTTTGTAATCGATTCTATTATTGTCTGAGATAAAGTAATGATTAATACAATTGAATCTGGGCATTGCTGTCAACTCTCAGCAGTGATTTCTCAGCGATCTGAATTATCCATTCCTTGTTCGCATCAACACTCCAATTTTGAGCTGATTTTCTATTTTAGCGTGGTTGTTTCATAGTGAAATTGGACTAGGTTCTTTACAGTGGTATCAGAGCTCAATAACTTCATTCCATTATGATCGAACAAAGACATCGACCCTCCTTAAATACTAATTGATTTTGCCAATTTCAATGAGTTGGCCAGAGCAAGGAAATTCCAAACTTATTTATTTAAATTTATTATTTAATATTAAATATTTTATTATTATTAAATTTAATGTTATTTTAATTTAGCATTTAAAAATGCTCTTTCCCGCCCAGTTGCAAAAGGGTCCCAAATCAGGAACATGACAACATGTTAGATAGATTCCTCAGAATCAAGTGGAAAGTTTAATTGTATTTGCTATGTTTAAAAGTAGAATATAATGACTCAATCTTGTGGGAAACAACTACTATGTACACAAATGCTATTTTTAAGAGTTAGAATTGAATTAGGAATCTTGCATGTGCCTCATAGAGGATTCGAGGCTGTGGAAGTGGTAATTAGATAGGGACTAAATAAATAGTCAGCAGAACTAAATAGGTACCCGCAATTACCTGAATTAAAGGGAATGGTTATTTGATGCAAATGAATGATCTACCCTCAGAATAAATGGTTGGAAACTCCTTTCAATAGATAGGGACTAAATAAATAGTCAGCAGCACTAAATAGGTACCCGCAATTACCTGAATTAAAGGGAATGGTTATTTGATGCAAATGAATGATCTACCCTCAAAATAAATGGTTGGAAACTCCTTTCAACTAAAGGCAGGGATTTGGAGTAAGAGGAAAGGATTTGTTGCCTTTGGGCTACAACCTAGAGGAGACTCTTCCACTGTATGTTTCCAGCCATACATGTTAGCACAATGGAGAGTTTGAGAGTCTATAAACAGTTATGTTGTGCAAATCTTATGCAATGACTCTATTTTTCAATAGATAGTTATTGTAAACTTTATCTTCTCTCTATCTTATTGTCTTTAGTTTGTTGCGTCCAACTTTTTGTCTAAACAAATTTAACAAGTTGCAAACAAACATAAAGAATGCCTGCATCACCTATATCTTTGAGAGAATTATTCATGGCATGCACACAACTAAGAGTCTACTGTATATATTTGTAGGCCATCTCAACCAACTGCCCTTAAGCTTTGCACCTATGTTACCAATCCACAAGGGTTAAGGCTTGGGTTCCAGTCCAGTCTGGCCCAGGACCAGGTCCGCTTCCTTATGGTTCCAAATAGGGTCCAGCCCACAGCCTGTGAGTCTGGCCCTACTGAACTCGAGTGGACTTGAGGCGTATTTCTTGAGTCATTTTGTATTTCTTTAATGCAAGGTATATTCTATCCAATCCCTCTCTGTTGACATTGAAGTTATCAAAAGTCGTGGTGTATGGGAAAAAGGAACATTTTTTTTGTCCCCCAAGGTGAAACTTATCTATTTCACTTAACTGCCACATGATCTCCAAAAGTGCTAGTTTGAAAGGCACAAATCTAGGCAAAATATACGGTCCAACAAGGCATCCATATACCCTCAAAACTATAGAATCCACATGGAGATAATAGTCTCCCCAATTCTGTTGCACCCCCAATTCTGGCCTCCTATCCTTTTGCTTCAAGAAATCCAAATTTTCTTTTTGAAGTCTAATCTCTCCAATTCCCAAGAGTGTGAGCACCTTTTTGACAAAATGATTTTCAAAAATAACAAATTTTGCATCCTCACAATGCCTATCCCAAATGTGTGTCCAACATTGAAATGGGATGGATGGAGTGTCCTTTTCCATCATCTAAATGAATTTCCAAGGTTGAACCCCTCTTTGTTGACGCCGCCCCCGAATCCCGCGAGGGGCACTGTCCCTCGACCCCACTGGGGGCGTGTTGGTGTACGTTTTATCATCCACCGAACACAAAATAAAATGTCCAAAGACACTATCCTCTCTTGAACAAAATCACCACGTATTCTAAGATTGCGAGAAGATCATATGGTGACTCCAAGGTTTCTTTTGTCAGGTCTTGACGTGTGGATAAGCTCAATGGGCATTGTGATATGCTGGCAATACACAAAGGGACTTACGCTAGGCTCATTTAATTCACAATGAAGGTCTAGACAATGAAGCTCTATTGTTTGGGTCTTGGATCATGGACTTCAAGAAAACTGAAAAGAAGATAAGGGTTTAGAAGTTCTAATCTACTCCTAAGAATTCAAGAGACGGTATGGACTCGGTGGAACCAATAACAACACTTTGCTTCGCCACACTAACGACAACTACACAAAGTGGGTGCAATCTTCTAAGGGGTGTGCTTATGATTTTCATGTCATGAATAACTACCATCAAATCGAACAATATTTATCCAAATTCCAGACAGAAGTTAAGCATCCACAATATAGGCTCAGGCTAACTTTACGCGTTGAGCAAAAATCATTCATTCAAAGAAAGTATGAGCAAGAGTTTCACCAATCCATACTATCAAATCTTTCATTCATCTAACATACATGAAATAAAATCTAAACTATGATGAGGGATAAGAACCATGCCAACTCCAAAATAATAGAGGTAATCGCCATCAATTTGAACAATGCATTACTTATCACTTTAGTAGTTGTATGCAACAATTTATTTATCTCAACATGTTTTGCAACATGTCCCATGCTTTACAAATGAGGGGCAAGCTCAATTTATAGGCTCTCTGATTACAATTCAATGGACAAGATTAATTTCGAATCAACGGCCAAGATTACAAAATAAAACCCTAATTAGGGTTTGTCACAACTAACTACCTCTCGATCAATGAGAAAATTACATTTGAGGACAATTGTCCTTCTGCTAAATATGAACCAACAATAAAATAGAAAGTTGTTGCATTATGGAGTGTCAAGTTTCATCGAATCTAGACATGCTGACTCGGAACAATTTGATTGGTTGGAAGATGACGAGGCGCCACCTTAGCGTGTTGGACGTCCTTCTAGGTCACTTTGTTCTTTTTCCAGGTCCTTGCCTTAGAATATCCTTCCTTGTCGATGACTTTGTCCTTTGCGCTTGTTCCTTTCTAGCTTTGATCTTGGATCTCCTTTGAGATTTTGATTTCTTCTTCTCACTTGCACTTGAGGTTTGGAAGTCTCCCCTTGGAGCAAATGTCTAGACTTGATGTTATTTTCTTTCTTGATTGCTTTGAAATTCCTCCTGCTTGAATTGGATTGGTGTTATTCCTTTGGATTTCCTCTCCGAATTATCCAATTTGTGTCAAGAAATTGTCGAAGTATGGAAATTTGTTTGGAACACTCTTCTTGTCACCATCTGATTCTGATTGGAGGCTTGTCTTTAATTCTTCAAGGAATGAAATCCTTCAAGAAGTTGCCTTGATTGCTTCAATAGGTCTAGGATTGTAGATGAAATCCCCCCAAGATGTCTAAATATTCTTTCAAGTGCCTTGAATTTGGAGAAGAATGCCTTTGTGCTTTCGCCACAATGGAGGAAATTGGAA
The DNA here is from genome assembly GCA_007258455.2 of Sequoia sempervirens. Lineage (NCBI taxonomy): Eukaryota > Viridiplantae > Streptophyta > Pinopsida > Cupressales > Cupressaceae > Sequoia > Sequoia sempervirens. The sequence continues at coordinate 59,976 of VDFB02061891.1, read as the reverse complement.
TTTTCTCTGTGAATTATTTCCCATAGCCAAATTTTGGCTATTCAGTTTCATTTTGTAACACCTTCATGTGGACCATTCAACACTTAGCCAAGATTTTGGCCATCTCTATGCTCAAATGAACTTTGCCTGTGGATTTGCCTCCAACTCTGAATTTAGCTTGTGCTAAGTAGGGCAGACTCCATCGTTGGACAAGGATTTTATTCATTTCCTCTTTACTTTTCCTTTTATTCCTCTTCACTCTTCCTGTTTTTTTTCCAACACTTAGTCAAAATTTGATTCTTTTGTTGTAGGAAAAATTCCACATTTAGCCATTTTTTTGTTTCCTCTTGGCAAATTTTACCATGTTTTTTCTAACCTTGGTGGACTTTAGCACATGTCATGCCATTTTCATCTCCCCTTGGCAGACTTGACACTTGGTCAGGACAATTCTTGTTCGGGAGGTGGTGAACTTTGCTGATTGCTATGCCATCTTTGTTTCATGCTTGGCGGAATTACTAAATTGGCAAGACATTTCCCATTTCCCTCCAGGCAAACTTTACTCTTCACATGCCAAGGCGGACTTGGACTAGCTTGGACAAGTGCATGGCGGACTTGATATTCCCTTGGACATGTCTCATTTCTCTCAAGCGGACTTAACCAACTTTATGCCATGTGTAGGCGGACTTCATAGTGTCTTGGACATGCTTCTTTCAAGCCAGGGCGGACTTTGCTAACACTTAGACATTTTCCTTCTTGTCTAGGCGGACTTGACTTCATCTTTGACATCTCCTCATGGGCAGACTTGACTTGTGCTTTGCCATTTCATCTTGGAGCTAGGGCGAACTTCTCATTGCCTTGGACAAGCATCATTCCAGCCAAGGGCGGACTTGACAGCAGTTTGGATATAGCTTTTCTTTCCCAAGCGGACTTTGCATCATCTTGGACATTTTCCTTGGGGCGGACTTTGAGGTTGGCTAGACAAGTCTCATCTCCTTTGGGCAAACTTGGAAGCCTCTTTGCCATCTCACATCTTTCCTCTAGGCACTTCATGCTTTAGAAATTTTCCATCATGCTTGAGGGCAGACTTTGGAGTGTCTTGGACACTTCTCCAAGCAGACTTTGCACTTGTCTTGCCATTCTCTTCCTTTGAAACTTAACATTATTTTCCAAGGGGGCCAATACTTAGCAAAAATTTTAAGTTTTCTCTCCCAAGGCATCCATACTTAGCCAAAATTTTAAGTTTTCTCTCCTCTAGGCTGGGCGGACTTCATCTTTGTCTTGCCAAGGTAGGGCGGACTTCAAGACTTCCTTTCCATACTCCTTTTTAGCATGGCAGACTTGGCTTATGCTTGGACAATGATGATTCAAGGTGGGGCAGACTTCAACAAGTTCATGCCATGATGCAAGGGCGGACTTCAAGGTTAGCAAGACACTTCCTAAGTGGGGCGGACTTCATCACTTCTTTGCCATTTCCTTCTCCAAGCTAGGGCGGACTTGACCTTGTGCTAGTCATGCCTTCATCTTGAGTATGGCGGACTTCATGATGATTATGCCATGAATTTCTTGCTGCCATTCTTGTCTGCTTCTGGATCATCAAACCCTTGACATGTGAGACCCAAACCCTAGGCTAACTTTCTAAAAATAGAAAAAAAGCAAAAAGCAAAATTTCTAAAAATAGTAAGTCCCAAATTGGTCCAAAAATGCCAAAAATAGAAAAAGCAAAAAGCAAAAAAAAGCAGAATCCCTAAAAAATGGGAAGTGTCAGAATTGACTCAAAGCACAAGCGATCTTCGTCTTCCAGACCTTCTGAGCACTTCCATGATCTCTAGGCACTATTTTGGGCTTGAATTCTCCACTTGACTCGGATGCCTTTCAAAACTCTCTCCTCATTGTAAAAGAAAATGGTGATTAGCAATTGCGACGCCACGGCAAAAAAAAGCAAAAACAAGGGGTCCCCATTTGCAATGGGGCAATGTGTGAAAAGGTCACAACAAGGCGCTGCCCCTCGACGCCGTTGGAGGCGTTGCCCCCAAACCCCCACAAGGGGTGCTTCCCCTCAACCCCATTTGGGGCATTGCCCCCAAACTCCCATTGAATTCATTTGATTTGCCATGTGCTCTCCAAGTCCAAGTTCCAAGTTTTCCTACAAGTCTTCATCTATAATATTATCATCCAATTGGACAATCTTGCCTGATGCTTACCTACAAGGAGAAATGCAGCAATGTAGTTAATTTTAATATATAATATATATATCATGACATTCGAGATTGACTAATTGACATTCTAATTTATTTTATTTTTTTATGGTGGTTTTCTTTATTATACAATATATGATGCTATGTGTGGTATTTTGAACTTAATTACTAAAGTAAATATGTATATAAAAAAAAAAATTATATGTTTTTGTATGGACGAACCCAAAACGCACCCAACCCCAATTTTTTTTTGATTGAATCCGCAAACCGAACCCTCAAACCCGAACCGGTAACTTAGCTTTGCACACATAGGTTGCATATATCACAACCTGCACCACATTCTCTAGGCCAACCTCCTCAATAGCATTGCTAGACTTGAAATTAATAATCAGCATCCTTGCAGATGCCTGAATAATTGATATCCCCAAGGAAATAAGAGCCCTCTATACATGTCACAATGATATTGATGAGTGGAATGCCTAACATTTGTCCTCCCATCTATGACAATGTTGCATCAACTTGTGACCTGTGTAACCTTCATTTTCTCCATTAGAATGTCAAATTTGGAATAGTTCTTATCCAAGATTGCAGTCCTCAGTTTTGTCTCTCTTGGAGGCAAATATGAAGGCCCTACTCTTATTATCTTAGCCACAACATCCTTATAATAAGGAGAACAAGCAACATGAAATGGAATGCCACTGGCAATGAAAAATTTGCCAATGGCATCATTTGCCTCATCTTTGATTTCAACAAGCCAACAATAAGCAATCAGAATGAGCAACCCCTGGATTCAATCCTTGTCTGCACAATCAATCAAGCATCTTTGTACCTTATTGTTTCATTACATGATATTTGATAGTGCATTGTTTCAAAGGACTTCAGTTTGTTGCAGCGTATCCTTCTTGAAAGGCATCTTACTTCAAAATTCACAAGCAATGTCTTTTTGTCCTTGTCCTACACATCCATGTAAATGGGTAAAGAACTACTACCTGTTGGTGTACGTTTTATCATCCACCAAACACACAGAATAAAATGTCCAAAGACACTATCCTCTCTTGAAAAACCACCGCGTATGCTAAGATTGCAAGAAGATCATATGGCGATTCCAAGGTTTCTTTTGTCAGGTCTTGACGTATGGATAAGCTCAATGGTCGTTGTGTTTTGCTGGTAATACACAAGGGGACTTACGTTGAAGAAATTTTCACAAGTTTGGGACTTAGGGAATTTGTCATTAAAGGCTCTCTTCAATTAGGACTTCAATTTGGATCTCCAAAAAAAAAATGGCAAAAAGATAAGGGTTCAGGGGGTCTATTCTACGCCTACGAATTAAAGAGACAGTAAAGATTCGGTGAAGAGGATAACCGCACTTTGTTTCGCCTCCTGTTGGACAACTTACGCAAAGGGGGTGCAATCTTCAAGGGGTTGTGATTATAATGTTCAAATCTCGAATGAGACCGAAGTTAGGCGTCCACAATTACAAGCTCAGGCTAACTTTACGTATCGAATGCAAATCATCCATTCGAAGAAAGTATGAGCAATATTTCACCATTGAATCTACACGATCAATCTCTCATTCACTTAACCAACTTTCAAAGCAAATTCTACTTAATCTAATTCTAACTTTAATCTATGGTGGAAGAAGTTATGCAACCTCGCTTACTACTTGACAATAAAAGTTATTCAAAGCAAATCATGCATAAGAGCTTTTATTATCGGAAATAGTCTCAATGCAACAATTTCATACACTGTCTCCACCCCTTACAAATGAGGGGCGAGCTCAATTTATAAGCTCCCCAATTACAATTCAATGCCCAAGATTGATTTCAAATCAACGGCTGAGATTACAAAATAAAACCCTAATTAGGGCTTGTCACTTTCGACCAATGAGAAAATTACATTCGAGGACACTTGTCCTTTTTGCTAAATATAAATCAACAATAAAATAGAAAGTTGTCGCATGTTGATTTGGAACAATTTGATTGGTTGGAAGATGACGAGGCGCCACCTCAGCGTGCTGGATGCCTTCCTTGGTCGCTTCTTTTCTCTTCCACACGCTTGCCTTAGAATATTTTCCTTGCCCATGACTTTGTCCTTTATGCTTGTCCCTTCCTAGCTTTGATCTTGAATTCCTTTTTGAGACTTTGATTTCTTCCTCTTGCCTGTACTGGAATCTTTGAAGTCTGGAAGTCTCCCCTTGGAATAGGTGTCTAGTCTTGAAGTTGGTTGCTTTGAAATTCCTCCTGCTTGAACTGGGTTGATGTTATTCCTTTGGATTTCCTCTCTGAATTCTCCAATTTGTGTCGAGAAATTGTCTAAGTATGGAGATGTGTTTGGAACACTCTTCTTGTCACCATCTGATTCTGATTGGAAGGTTGTTTTTAATTCTCCAGGAGATGAAATCCCTCAAGAAGTTGTCCTGATTGCTTCTTTCAAGTGCCTAGAATTTCGTGAAGAATGCCTCTGTGCTTTCGCCACACTGGTGGAAATTGGAATTTCCTCTGTGAAGTATCTCCCAGACTTAGCCAAATTTTGGCTATTCAGGTTTATTTTATAACATCTTCATCTGGACCATTCAACACTTAGCCAAGATTTTGGCCATCTCTATGCTTGAACGAACTTTGCCTGTGGATTTTCCTTCAATTCTGAATTTGGCTTGTGCTATGTAGGACAAATTCCATCTCTAGACAAGGATTTTATTCATTTCCTCTTTACTCCTCTTCATCCATCCTGTTTTTTGTCCAACACTTAGTGAATTCTTTCTCCCCAAGGTATCAACACTTAGCCAATTTTCTCATCCTCTCCTTGGGCGGACTTCACATGAGCTTGCATGTTTTCTCTCTTGGCCTAAGTCAGACTTCAAGCCACTTTGGACAAACATCTCTAGGGAGAAGTCGAACTTTCTCTAGCGCTTACCATCTTTTCTCTTACACTGGGGCGAACTTTCTCAACACTTTGACATTTCTTTTCTTGGTCCAGGTCGGACTTTGCATCATGTTTGCCATTGTACTTGGCGGATCTTATGGATGTCTAGACATACTTTCTCCAAGCAAAGTCGGACTTTGTAAGGGTTTGGACATGCTGTGCTTGGGCAAAGTTAGACTTTCTTGTGCCATCCACCCATTGAGCAAGGTCGGACTTTCATATGTGTTTGCAATCCATCTCCCCTTTAGGCTCTTCATGCCTTAGAAAATTTTCCATCATGTTTGAGGGCGGATTCTGGACTATCTTGGACACTTCTCCAAGTGGACTTTGCACTTGTCTTGTACATCCATCCTTGGGCAAACTTTGCTTCATGCTCGACATCTTCACCTTGGGCGGACTTGAAACTTGCCTTTGCATCCATTATTTTGCCCAAGGCATTTTAAATTTTTTGAGTATTGGAAATAAATTATTAAAATATTAAAATATTTGATTTATTCCAACCCGTTCGTTTTGGACCCATGGCTATTTTGATTTTCTCTCCTTTTTCTTTGGCTAAAAGTTTATTTTCCAATTTTATTCCAATTTTCGTCTAGCCAAGTCAAAGTTCTAGCCATTTCGTCGACAAATGTTACGCCAGATCCTTATTTTTCCCTACCATGGCGAACTTTTAATTGCACCGGGCACATTTTCTTCTGCTAAAGTCAATTTTTCTCTCGCTCGGGCGAATTTAATTTAGGCAAAGTCTTGGTCTGGATGTCTTCCTTAGGCGAAATTCCATGATGCTTGACAAATTTTTATCTTCCTTAGCCAAAGGCGGACTTTCCTACCTCTTTGCCTTGTGCATTTTTCTCTGTGTACTTGGCCAATTTTTCTCCTAAACATCCATACTTAGGCGATTTTAATTCTTCCCTTTCCCTTCATACTAGGCGAACTTCATTTTATTCTTTGCCATGCCCTAGGCGGACTTCCTCAAGTATTTTCCATCTTCCATCAAGGCATGGCAGACTTTCCCAAGCATTTTCCTTTCATACCTAGCCTAAATTTGCACTTCTCCCTTTGAAAATACTTAGTCAAAATTCCAATTTTCCTTCCTTTTAGGCCTCTAGACTTGGACAATTTTCGGATTTTCCTTTACTAGGCCCCAACACTTAGCAAAAATTGTAATTTTTCTCTTTATAGGCCATGGCGGACTTCCCAAGTGTTTGGCCAAGGTGTGGCGGAGTTCAAAGATCATTTTCCAACCCTTTCTAAGTCAAGGCGGACTTTACAAGGTCTTAGACAAGGTGTGGCGGACTTTAGAACCTCTTTGCCAAGTCCCCTCAAGGTATGGCGGACTTTGGATGATCCTTGCCAAGTGTTGGCAGACTTTGCAAGGTCTTAGACATTTTTCCTCAAGGCTGGGCGGACTTTCCACTAGGCTTGCCTTTCAAATTTAACACTTTTCCTCTTGAAAATGTTAAAATACATAGCCAAAATTTCAATTTTTTCCCTTTCTAGGCCTCTATACTTAGGCAATTTTCGGATTTTCCCTTTAAGGCACCAAACACTTAGCAAAAATTTTAATTTTTTTCCTCTCTATGCCATGGCGGACTTCCCAAGTGTTTGGCCAAGTGAAGGGCGGACTTTCCAAGGTCTTTGCCATCTTTCTTTATTGTTGGGCGGACTTTGGAAGAGTCTTGCCAAAGTTGGGCGGAGTTTGGAATTTCTTTGCCAAGTCCCACTTTTTAAGGGCCGACCTCTTCAAGTCCTTGCCATTCTTTGCTACGTCCCACTTTTTAAGGGCGGACTTCTTCAAGTCCTTGCCATTCTTTGCTACGTCCCACTTTTTAAGGGCTGACTTCAAACAAGTCTGAACATGCTGCTTGATGGCGAATTTTCCAGACTTGGACAGAATTTCATCATGAATTTTATGCTCTTTTGGTTGATTTTTTGGTGATTTTCCCCTCAGATCTGACTGATTTTTCAATGATTTTTCCAGAATTTGATGCTTTTGAGTTGATTTTTCTCATGCTTTTTACTGATTTTCTTGGATTCTTGCTTGCTTTTCCAGATTTTTCACTTGATTTTTCAATTTTCTCTTTGATTTTTTAATGATTTTTCGATTTTTAGGTTGATTCTTGGATCTAAAGATGGAAAGTTGACTTGTTGACCAGGGTTGACTTTCTAAAAATAGAAAAAGAAAAATCCCTAAAAAATAGGGAACCCTGTTTGGTCCAAAAATGCCAAAAATGAAAAAGCGAAAAAGCAAAAAAGCAGATTCCCTAAAAAGTAGGAAGTGTCAGAATTGGCCAAAAGCACAGGCGATCCTCGTCTCCCGGGCCTTCTGAGCACTTCTGTGACGTTTAGGCACTGATTCAAGCATGGATTATTGACTTGGCTCGGATGACTCTCAGAAAATTGACTCGAAACTCTCAAAATGATGACCTCATTGTAAAAAGACAAGTGATAAGCAATTGCGACGCCCAATGCAAAAAGCAAAAATAGGGGGCGATGTGTGAAAAGGTCACAACACTACCATGTAAGGGAGTTCACAACATGCAACTAGACTTACTTTTTTTCACTTAAGTTAACTTAAAGCATTTTAATTAGAGACAACATTATAAGCGAAAAGGCATTTTTCTCAGACTATTAATTCTTTTATCAAGATGCCAAAAGTGATCCTTGTTCCCAAGGGAAGATTGCATTTACTTTACTAAGAGAATGATTCCACAGATGCTTTAAGTGGTCATTCTTTAATGTTCATGATGAAGTATGACTTTCTTAAACACGAACTTCATTCTACGCAAACTTTTCTGACCTTCTCAAGGTACAACAAAGTACATTAAATCTGTGCACAAGTCGTGAACAGATCAGGTACAACAAAGAACATTTTGCAAACCCAGCTACAAATTTGAATGTAATTTTAGATTGTCAAAACAGGACGGAGCTTTCCAGAATAGGGGTCACTTCCCTTGATGCCACAAATAAGAGGCTTTCAAACAATTAATCTAACGGCTAACACTTATTCTTTTCTGTTTTAAATACTTCCGGCTGCATTATTTACAAATTTCAAGTAATTTATAGAACTAATCTACTACATGTCAACAAATCCAACAAGAAGCAATCATAATGATAAACCTCCGGTTTCAATCCTTGTCTGTACAGCCAATCAAGCATCTCCATACCTCATTATTTCATTGCATAATAGTGTATTTCTTCAAAGGAACATTAATTTGTTGCAACTTGTCCTTCTTGAAAGGCATCGTAGATCATACTTCAATATTCACAAACAAGATCCATTTGCACTTGTCCTAAGCATATTTATGTTTTAAAGAACTACTACACCCATGTAAGGATATTCATAACATGCAACTGGATTCCTTTCAACTAAAATGAACTTAAGGCTTCTTAACTAGAAGACAAGATAAAAGTGAGTTTTTTTCCCAGACTATTTTTCTTATCAAGATGCCAACAGTGACCCTTTTTGCCCAAGGGAAGATTGTATTCACTGTACAAAGAGAATGATTCCACAGTTGAGGTATGCCTTAACTTTAAGTGATCATAATTTAATGTTCATAAGCAAGCATGATTTTCTTATACACATTCTTTATTCCACTCAATCTTTACTCAAGGTATATCCATGTACATTACATCTGAGTATAAGTAGTATATAGATAAGTTGTGTAATCTAAAGCATAACTTTTTCAGTTTCAAATACTGCTAGCTGCATTATTTACCAATTTCAAGTAATGATGATTCATGCTTCAGAGAATGAAATTCCACCATCATTGTTACTATAACAAATTTTCAGTACTATCTATCTCATCGGTCACACGGTAGAACTTAAAGAAGGGAAAGAGTTTATGCTCCCAACGAATGATTAACACATCTGTCATGTAACTAGGCCTATCACAGCAAGGCAAAAATTACTCTGCCCTTATTTCAATGAAATTCAAGCAGAGTTACCTCAGAAATAAAATCTTTTATCATGCATAGTTGATGTCATATTCATAACAGTTAAGTGACCATGTCATGCGGTGAGGTTTTCATTGAAATTGAAAATAGGGATCCATCTCTAATCGATCACAATGAATCTAATACGCAACCAAGTAAACCATTATTATTTGTTATAAATCACTGCAGCTCAGTTGGAAAAATCTGACGTAGACTATCAATGAGGTGTTGTTTGGTCTTAAAATCCCATAAACAGTAAGGGCTGAAAGCTATAGCCATCAAGTACAACTCATAAATATTCAAATACCAACAGCACATATAAATAGGCATGCATACATATCATTTTGTATCTGTTATATCTAGTATCTACAAAGGCAGGTGAATTAGAAAATACAGAAGCAAGTAAAGCAATCACAGCCAATAGAATGCATTGAAGCAATGAGGAAGGTTATTAATATATTTAGGAAGAAATCCTTATCAGCATGTAAGAAATGGTAGGTAAAGTGATAGAAATTCCCAAAATATAATGGATATGTCATAAATTCCAAGGTCTTGAAAAGTGTGCAGATATTGAAAAGATATATGCTTTGTATTTTGATCATGTCATGAGGGTTGGAATCTACCAATGTTGCTTGCAAATAGGAATTGATTTATGTCTTGTGTTACTGCCAGAAAATTCTATATAGATGCACTTAAGATTAAATGTATAGTCTTAGCTAGGAGCATAAAGATTATCCTTAATTCTATCATAAGTCATATAACCATTTGAATTTTAAATTTTAATAACTAATGTTCAGCAAAACGCTTGCTTGTAAAGTAGAAAATAATGTTTGCAGTTAGACTTGCTCATGGCCACCTAGAGAAGTGTGGTATGGCGATCCACATTTCAAATTAAGGTACATGTGCGCATAATACAGTTACAAGTTACAACTATATCATCGATAAATATACTCAGCAGAAGATGTGGGTATGGTGTAGGATTGTAATGTCCCTTTCCTAAGCTGAGACAGTGATTATAAGGATTAGCCTATTCCTCGGGTTCCCATAGGCTAATATGGTTGGATAGACTATAGAGTACTCCTTCGCTCTTGGTGACGTGTTAGAGATTTCAGGAGTATCTTTCTGGCACTTTCCAGAGCAGTTTCGGGCATTGGGTCCAATACTTACTATTTTTAGTAAGTCAACTCCTAGGCATCAGCATTTTATTTTCATGTTAATCTTGCCCCGGGATGCTCAATTGTGATGTCTAATATTTTTTTGGCAGGATTTTATGGCCTAGGGGATTTAATTTAAAATAACGTTAAAGTTATAAAGTTAAATTAAAATATTTAACTTTATATTATTTTATTATTTTAAAAGGTGACTTTTTGGGAGACATAAGGAATGTTTTAAAGATTAAATATTTGGTTTTTTAAAATGGGACGCCCAAGAGAGAGAGATAAGGAGGTTTTAAAAAATAAATAAAGTATTTAATAATTCCAATATGGGGTGTGGGGTTTTCAGGAGTCGTACAAAAGCAATTTTGAAGCTTATTTGGAGATTATGCTTGATGTACCTTCTTGAGGAGACTTACAGGTTTTTTCCAGCAAGCTTTGTGAGGACGAAAACCCTTGCAAGGATCATCCATTTCGCTTGTGAAAGATCAACACTGGTGGATTGTTACAGGCAACACATTGCAAAATCATTTGGAGCTTCATGGTTTGGATTTCACTGAGTTTTTTAAGGGGTTTAATATCAACAATTCGAGAGCACATTCAAGAGGACAAACAGCAAAGAGAAGGCACAGTTTCCAGAATTTTTAGACTTCCTCTTGCTGGGCGTACCTCTTCCCAAGCAGGCCGTACTGCTCCAAGGAGAGGCATGTGTTTTGTGGAGCTGGGCGCCTAGTTTTTGGGCCTCTTTTGGAGCTGTTTGGGGATGCTTAGGATGGAGAAACAGCTGGATATGGTTTATGGGGTGAACACACTAAAAAGGGAGTTATGAGCATTTTGGGCACTTCCAGTTTGCTGCTACAGCTTGTTTCAGACCTGCACTTTAATGTTTCTTGTTGGGTATGTTCCAAAATCAATATATTTGTGATTCCCAGTCTGAGCAATAAACAACCCGTTATCTTGCAAAAATAATTGTAACAGACTTGGATTTTAGTTTCAGTTGTGTTCATTTGTTAAAATCTCTGAAATTCAGAATATATGGCATTTCTATATTGTTGCAAACTTTATCATTGAGCTGTCCATTTTATGCTATCATAAAAAAACTCCAAAATCAATATTGCATCAAAAAACCAAAGAAAACTAGGGCATATATTACAGTGGTATCAGAGCAGTTGCATCCTGCCACCCTGGAGGGTTTGGGAAAAAATAGTGTTATGTCAGTTGAATGAGTAATGCAACCACTCTATACACATCACTACAATTTGAGAAGGAACAAGTCAAAGACTAGCCTTGAGAGTCAACCAGAAATAGATATCTTTGCAAACATTGAAATGGGCGATAGAGAGCAACAGGAACCTAGCACTAGGGAAATGCTAAAAGACCTAGCTAGGGGGCAGCGTGAGTTACAGCAGAGTTTAGCTCAAATGGTGACTCTAATGTACCAACAAATGTTAGGAAATAACAACAATGCAAGGAACAATGGTGGTAACAATGGGCAGGAACGGAATAATGGAAATGGAGTATGGTTTAGTGAACAAGGAGGCAAATCAACAAGCAAGAACTATAACAACAAATTCTAGGCCCTTAATGCCTAACTTTCCACCAAGGCACAACTTACAATTGGACAATGAACCCACTCAACAAGAGCTACAAGATCAGATTTTGCAAGATTGGAGGGAATCAGGGCTTGACTTTCAGGAATTACATGGACCTTCGGTTGAGGCATAGGCCTAATAGAGGTTTTAGACAACACAACCAGGATTTGCAGAGGAAAGTGGGAGAGCTATCTATTCCTTACTACAATGGCTCGGGGACGACTTCAGCTAGAGCATGGGTTTGAAAATTAGACACATACTTCCACCTTAACCCAATGCCAGAAGATGAGGCCATCGAATATGTTACAATTCACTTGGATGGTACTGCACATGAGTGGTGGCATCACGGTATGATCACCTTGGGCCATGACCAAATTGACTCCAATCCTAAGTTTACAAAGGGATTGATAGATAGGTTTGATAAGAAGGATCCAGAATTACACTATAAGAAGTTGGCTCAACTCAAGCAGTGCGGCTCAATGGATACATATATAGCAGATTTCAGAGGCTTTCCGTGTTGGTGACTCATATATCAAAGAGGAGGCTGACTGTATTGTTTGTTGATGGTCTTTTAGACCCCTTGAGAGGATGGATCAAGGCCCTCAATCCACCTACTCTAGAGAATGCCATTAAGAAGGCAAGGGATATGGAATCCTCTTCTTCCAGGAGCAAATTTCAATCTAAGGGATTCCCGCAAAAGGACAAGGATAGACGACACTGTTGGTAAAACAAGGACAGACAGCTGAGAGGGAGGGGTGGATCAGTTGTCATAGAAACTTAAACTTTTCTAACTTATCTTAACTTTAATCTCAAATCTGATGAATAAGCAAATAACCACAAACGATTAACACATCAGAGACACAAATAACACCAAGATTTTCTTGCGTGGAAACCCTGTTAGGGGGAAAAACCACAGTGGATGTTAGTCCACGAGATTATACTCTGTTAAAAGCATAAAAAGAGATAATAAAGGGAATGCACATGCATTCAGGCACATTGCCTAGAGCTCACTGCTCAAATACAAAAGAGCACTCATTGTCCAACAATACAAAATAGGACTAAAATCCAAAGAATACGAACTAAGAAAATAGCTTCTACACAAGCCTGATTATAGTTCCAATTAAGCTCAGAAAACCTTCTTCACACTCTGCTCAATCTTCTTCACTCTTTGCTCAGTAATCGAATGATAGAAACACTATTCGCACATTTACACTTTCTCTAGCATACATTCACACTTATGCACATACTAACTTCGCTCAACCAATTGCTCTTATATATCCGCTACATGGGATTTCATCACAACTTAATCGGCCAAAAAATTAAAACATATTTTCAATGTTGGCCCAAATTACAAATAAATTTTCAATGCAAATCCACCAAGGTCGGCCACAAATAATGGAGACCCAAATTAATATCTCCAACACAAAAATACTTTAATTAATTTCGCCACGAAGATCCACAACACGCTTTCATCAACATGTCGACCAGGAACATGAAAAACCGAACATGCGCAAAAAAAGATTTTCAACCACGAGCTCTCTGAGTAATGTGGACGTACCACAAAGATAGAGAATGATCTAGAGACATCCAAGAACACCAAGAAACAACAGAGAAGCATCTGAACTACTGAGATTATCAGAATCACACAATCTTCATTCAGGAACACTAACAAAGACCACAGAAACACTGTCAGACTACAACATAATCAAAACTACACGCGGGCCTCTGAAACTTCCAGTAGATGATCTAGAAACATTCAACAATAAACCCTTTAATCCACATTAACTAATCAACAACGTACAAAACAAAGCACTTTCATGACTTGCACAGTTCCACTAGGAACCTAGAACACTTCTTTTTACAATTTTCTCAATGTCCTCGACATATACAGCCTCTAGCACACCAAATGCTAATAGTGTTCACATCAATGACAACCACATATCAACAACCATATCCACAACATCCAACAATCTCCCCCTTTGACATTGATGGCACAACATGATGTGAAAAATACCATCAACCCAACACACTGACTTCTTCTGCACTTCTCCTCTTGAAAAGATTTTTCACATTACACTTCTCCCCCCTTTGACATCTCCGGATCAGAATATAGCAATGTAGCTCACGGATTGATGCAAGTAAACGCATCTTTTAGTTCTTATCAAGAGGGGTAATTACCCCTAGCATTCCTCTAAGATACTCAAAAGTATCCTTGAGCAAAGGCTTAGTAAATATATCTGCAATCTGTTCTTTGGTAGACACATACTCCAGTCTAACTTCTTTCTCATTCACTTTCTCCCTCAATAAGTGAAACTTGATTGATATATGTTTAGTCTTGGAATGCAGCACCGGATTCTTTGAAATATTTATTGCACTTGAGTTGTCACAATATATGGCAGTAGGCTCTTCATATATTACCCTGATATCCTTCAGCATCTATTTCATCCATATCACTTGAGTACAGTTATTGGCAGCAGCTATGTATTCTGCCTTAGCAATGGATAGAGAAATTGAGTTTTTCTTTTTACTTAACCAGGATACCAGCTTCTTCCCTAGAAAGAAAGCACCAGCACTAGTACTTTTTCTGTCATCTACATCACCAGCCCAATCTGCATCAGTATATGCACACAAAGCGAGATCATCATCCTTTGGATACCAAAGTCCAAAGTCAACTGTTCCTTTCAAATCCCTGAAAATTCTTTTCATAGCAGTTACATGTGATTCTTTTGGATCCGCTTGAAATCTAGCAACCATAAATACAGCATTCATAATGTTTGGTCTAGTCTAAGTCAAGTAAAGCAATCCATCGATCATTGACTTGTATCTAGTTTGATTCGCCTTAGGAGAGCCATCATTTTGTGTTAACTTACATCCGGTCACCATGGGAGTACCAACAGGTTTGGAGTCATCCATTCCAAACTTCTTCAGCAGTTCTTTCACATATTTTGATTGAGATATGAAAATCCCCTTGTCCAACTGTGTAACTTGCAATCCCAGAAAGAACTTCATCTCTCCAATCATACTCATCTCAAATTCATTCTTCATCTCATCAGCAAACTTCATACATAGATTATCATCTCCTCAAAAAATGATGTCATCAACAAAAACTTCTATAATTAATTCCTTATCATTATCCAATTTGAAGTATAAGTTGTTGTCAGCAGTACCTTTACTGAATCCAAGCTTCAATATGTATTTGTCCAATCTAGCATACCAGGCTCTGGGGGCTTGCTTAAATCCATACAGAGCTTTCTTCAATCTGCAAACCATATCTTCTTGGTCTATTAGCTGAAATCCATCTGGCTGTTCAATGTACACTTCTTCTTCTAGTTCTTCATTCAAAAATGCAGACTTTACATCCATTTGATAGTCTTTATAGTTCTTGTGTGCAACATAAGCAAGAAATAGTTTAACAGCTTCAATCCTAGCGACAGGGGCAAAGGTTTCTTCAAAATCAATACCTTCCATTTGAGAATACCCTTTACATACCAGTCTTGCTTTATTCCGGACCACTTCACCTTCTCCATTCAGCTTGTTTCTAAATACCCATTTAGTACCAATCACATTTTTGTCTTTAGGCCTCGGAACCAGTATCCATGTGTCATTCTTTTCAATCTATGTCAGCTCTTCCTTCATAGCTTCCAACCAATGTTCATCTTGATAGGCTTTAGTGACATTTTTAGGTTCAATCTTGGATATCAAACAATATTCTTCTGCAATTTTTCTTTTAGTTTGCACTCCTTTACTCTTATCTCCTATGATTTGATTTTCGGAATGATTCAGCTTTACACCTTGGAGTTTTGGGATATTCTTGAACTTCTGACTCTTCTGATCTTTCTTCTACACTTGCACTTGTCTATGTCTCCTGACTGACTTGATTTACCAGAACAAATTGACGTTGCTTCACCAGAACATATGGAATAATCTAAAGTAGATTATGTGTCTGAGTATTCTTCCCTTGGCTTGTGATGTCTTCCTTTGAATCATAGCTACAATGTCTAGATGATTTGACAAAGTTCTCCTCAACTCTAACATTTGCACTCTCAACCATCTTTCTCAATCTTTTGTTATAGCACCGGTAGGCCTTGCTTTTAGTGGAGTAACCTAGGAAGATTTCTTCATCGCTTCTTGCATCAAATTTGCCTATATCATCATCTCTTTTGATATAACACTTGCTTCCAAAGATCTTGAAGTACTTAACAGTAGGCTTGTGACCAAATCATAACTCATAAGGAGTCTTGCCAGAATTGCCATTAACATTTACCCGGTTCAAGGTATACACAGCAGTGCTTACCGCTTCACTCCAGTACATTTGTGACACATTTCCTTCCATCATCATTGTTCTAGCAGCATCTAGAATTGTTCTATTCTTTCTCTCTGCAACTCCATTTTGTTGAGGGGTTCGGGGAGCAGATAACTGTCTTTTAATACCATGCTCTTCACAATAAGAGTTGAACTCCTTGGAAATAAACTCACCACCTCTGTCAGATCTCAGGCACATGATTTTCAGACCTTTCTCATTTTCTGCCATAGCCTTGAGACTTTTGAACTTCTCCAATGCTTCACATTTTTCTCTTAAAAAGGAAACCCAAATCATTCTAGAGTAATCATCAATAACCAACATAAAATACCTTTCTCCATGACTACTTTTGACTCTAGAGGGACCACAAAGGTCAGTATGTTGCAACTCAAGCAAATTATTCGAATGAAATTGTTTGCTCCAGAAAGAGACTCTGGTTTGTTTACCCATCTGACATTCCTTGCAGATTATATTAGCAAGCTTCACTAACTTAGGCAAATCTCTTACTGCTTGAGTAGAACTTATCTTGATAATGTTGTCAAATTTTACATCACACAACCTCCTATGCCACAACCAGCTTTCATCTACTTGAGCAATTAAACAACTTCCATTAGTAGTATTCAGATGAAAAATATTACCTTTTGTTTGTTTGCCTATTGCAATCATATCCCCGAAACTTCCACGTATCTTGCATCTTCCATCTTTGAACTGAAGATCATATCCCTTGTCAACCATTTGTCCAACACTCAATAAATTGTGCTTCAAGCCTTCAACATAGAGGACATCATCAATGTTATCCTTACCACCAAGGCAAATAGATCCTCTGCCACGAATCACACCAGCATTGTTATCTCCAAATCTTACAAACCCACCGTCATACTTCTCTAGACTCACAAATTTGCTTTTATCACCGGTCATATGATGTGAGCATCCACTATCAATCACCCACTCATCCTTTTCTTCAACTTGGGTTGCAAGAGCTTTTTCATCTTTAGTAGATTCAATAGCCATAGGATTATCTTCAATGGTAGCAATGAAAGCCCATTCATCTTCTTTTCCATTATCTTTATCAGACTCATCATCAGTCACTGCTTCTTCAGCAAAGTAGCATCTCTTTTGGAATCTAGACTTTTTAAGCTTAGATCTAGGAACTCTTTCAGGACATCTTGATGCAAAGTGACCTATTTTATTGCATGAACAACATTTAATAGGCAATACATCTTCATACTTACCTTTTCCTCTACCTTCTTACTTTGCAATCAGTGCTACCAGTTCTTCTACCTCTCTTTATCTTCAAGTTGTTTCAGTTCTTCATCATACTTGGATATCTTTCTGGAACTCTCTCCCGGATTATATCTTTGTTTGTTACTTCCGGATACAGTAGCCTTGAATGCAGATTCAGTCTTTGGTGTAGATTCACCAAATTCACTTATTTCAAAAGCAACAAGCTTCCCGATCAACGTGTCTCTTGTTATCTTGTTTACTGATCTGAATTCTTCAATAGCATGAACCTTCATTTTGTAGGAAGGAGGCAAGGATATGAGTATTTTACCCACAATTTCATCCTCATCCACAGTACCACCAGCACCTTTAATACCCATCACTATTTCATTTACTCTTTGCATAAAAGAAGTGATATTTTAATCTTCACCCATCTTCAAATTCTCATACTTGTCTTTCAAGCTTTGTAGCTTAGCCATCTTCACCTGTGCATCTCCTTCATACAAAGTTTCCAGTTTCGTCCAAATCTCATGAGCTGTCTCCAGACCCAACACATTAGCCATCTCTGAATCTGTCAGAGCACTCACCAAAGCTTCAATAGCCCTAACATTATTTTCAGCATCTTTGATCTCATCAGGAGTTGAGGGACCATTCTGAGGAATAGTAAATGGATCTTTTGTAATCTTCCAGAAAGCTTCACCAATACACTTTAAGTGACATTGCATTCTAACTTTCCACATTGAGTAGTTAGTGCCATCAAATCTTGGGCTGTCCTTCTTGAATGTTGTTGCCATCTCGGATCACCTCAAGCTTTTAGACTTCTTCAGAGGAACCTACTCTGATACCAATTGTTGTCAAAACAAGGACAGACAACTAAGAGGGGGGGGGTGAATCAGTTGTCACAAAAACTTAAACTTTTCTAACTTATCTTAACTTTAATCTCAGATCTGATGAATAAGCAAATAACCACAAGCAATTAACACATCAGAGACACAAATAACACCAAGATTTTTTTGCGTGGAAACCTTGTTAGGGGAAAAAACCACGGTGGATGTTAGTCCACAAGATTATACTCTGTTAAAAGTATAAAGAGAAATAATAAGGGGAATGCACATGCATTTAGGCACACTGTCTAAAGCTCACTGCTCAAATACAAAAGAGCATTCACTGTCCAACAACACAAAATAGGATTAAAATCCAAAGAATATGAACTGAAAAAATAGCTTCTACACAAGCCTGATTACAATTCCAATTAAGCTCAGAAAACCTTCTTCACACTCTGCTCAATCTTCTTCACTCGCTGCTCAGTAATCGAATGATAGAAACACTATTCGCACATTTACACTTTCTCTAGCATACATTCACACTTATGCACATACTACGCTCAACCAATTGCTCTGATATATCCGCTACATGGGATTTCATCACAACTTAGTCGGCCAGAAAAAATAAAACATATTTTCAATGTTGGCCCAAATTACAAATAAATTTTCAAAGCAAATCCACCAAGGTCGGCCACAACATAGTGGAGACCCAAATTAATATCTCCAACACAAAAATACTTTAATTAATTTTGCCACAAAGATCCACAACACACTTTCATCAACATGTCGGCCAAGAACATGAAAAACCGAACATGCGCAAGAAAAGATTTTCAACCATGAGCTCTCTAAGTAATGTGGACGTACCACAAAGATAGAGAATGATCTAGAGACATCCAAGAACACCAAGAAACAACAGAGAAGCATTTGCAACAACTAAGATTACCAGAATCACACAATCTTCATTTAGGAACACTAACAGAGACCACAGAAACACTGTCAAACCACAACATGATCAAAACTACACGCGGACCTCTAAAACTTCCGGTAGATGATCTAGAAGCATTCAACAATAAACCCTTTAATCCACATCAACTAATCAATAACGTACAGAACAAAGCACCTTTATGACCTGCACAGTTCCATTGGGAACCTAGAACACTTCCTTTTACAATTTTCTCAATATCCTCGACATATACAGCCTCTAGTACACCAAATGCTAATAGTGTTGACATCAATGACAACCACATATCAGCAACCATATCCACAACATCCAACAGACACTTCTCTAGGGATGCCAATCCACCTAAGAATGTGTCTAACATGTTGGACAACGATCAACTCAATGAGCTTAGGCGCAAAAATTTGTGTTTTCATTGTAGAGAACCATGGGAGTCGTCGCACAAATGTGCCATCAAGGCCAAGGCAAAACAGATTGAGTATTTTTCAGCTGATGACACTACATCAAGAAATTTTGAACAGCATTCTGAATTTGAAAGTAGTGATGGGGAGAGTTCAACAGATGAGGTGGAAAAGGAACAGGGATGTGGTGGTGCTATTGCCCAACTTTCTAGCTTCCAGAAAGTTGGCTCTTTAAGGCTAGAGGGGTACTTTGTGGGCAGCGGATAATCACACCTATTGACACAGGTGCTACTCATAATTTCATAGATGAAGGGCTTGTGGCTAAGGGAGGGATCAAAATAGAAAATTTTGAAGGGTTTAAGGTAATGGTAGTGGATGGGTTTACCCCTACTTGCACACTTAAGATCTCTAACTTGGGCATACAGCTGGGAGAATATCAATTGAGAGATGATTTCAATGTGGTAAGCATAGGGGACACAAATGTGGTATTGGGTATGCATTCGATGCATACACTTGGTGAGTTCACCATGAACTTGAACACTATGGAAATGAAGTTTGAATCATAGTGCAATAAAATAGTGCTCAAAGGGATGTCAGATGGGGGTGCTAAGAGTAGTCTCCTTCAAAAGAATGGAGAGGTTGATTCAACATGATTAAGTGGAGTGGGCAGCTAAGTGTATCATAATGCCTACAATTATGGAGCAGCAAAAAGAAGTTCATCATCCAGACATTTGGGCCTTGCTATCTAAGCATAGCAAAGTATTCAGCACTATACCACCTACGTAATTGAGTTGGAGGAGGGTGCTAAGCCCGTGATCACTGCACCTTACCGTCATCCTAAGAGGCATAAGGATGAGTGAGATTCAAAAGGCAGTCAAAGAATTGTTGGACATGTGACACATCAAGCCTAGCAAAAGTCCTTTCGCTTCTTCTTTAGTGCTGGTCAAGAAGGATGGTTCAATACGCTTTGTATTGACTACAAAGCCCTCAACAAGAAAACAATTAAGAACAGGTATCCCATTCTGCACATTGATGAGCATATTGATGAGTTGGATGGTGCATGCTACTTCTCCAAAATTGACTTTAAGGTCAAGGTATCATCAGATTTGAGTTAGGAAGTCAGATGTGGAGAAAATTGCATTTAGATGTCACTTTGGGCATTTCAAGTTCTTGGTGATGCCTTTTGGGTTGACTAATGCACCGGCTACATTTCAGTCATGTATAAACATGGTGTTCATAAGGCAGGTCCGAAAATCAGTGTTAATCTTCTTTGATGATATTTTGGTTTTTAGTAGGTCTTGGGTGACACTTGAGGCATCTAGAGGAGGTGTTGAGCATCTTAGAGGAGAAGTCATTGTATGCCAAGGATTCTAAATGTGATTTTGGTATGACTGAATTACTTTACCTTGGTCACATTACCAGCTCTAAGGGTGTTAGAATGGACCCAAATAAAATCAAAGCAGTCATGAATTGGCCACCACCTACAAATCTATCACAGCTCAAAGGATTCTTTGGGTTATGTGGTTTCTACAGGAGGTTTGTGAGGGGCTTTTCATTGATTGCATCTCCCCTCAAATTCAAGTGACTTGAACAAGGCTTTGCCAAAATTCAAGTGACTTGCATAATAATTCTCAAAGTGTCAAGTTGTATGATTCAGCATCCAAAATATTTCTATCTTTTAAAACTAATGAGGTTTCTATTTATTTGTTAAGATATCACAACACTCAATTACTTGCCCTTGTGATTATTTTAGTATATTTAATAAGCTTACTATTAACACTACAATAAACTCCAAGCTAATGATTTTTTTTCCTTTTTCATTTAAACACCTTAATACTCAATTACTTGCCCTTTTGATTACTTTCAGAGGTTTTACAAGTCAGCTACTTACCTAAGCTAACAAAAAATTTATAACACTCAATTACTTTCCCTTGCAATTACTAGGAAGTTTTACTAGTCATCAACTGAATATCCATCTAAGCTAATGAAATTTCTATTTGTTTTCT
This sequence comes from Sequoia sempervirens, assembly GCA_007258455.2. Lineage (NCBI taxonomy): Eukaryota > Viridiplantae > Streptophyta > Pinopsida > Cupressales > Cupressaceae > Sequoia > Sequoia sempervirens. Next base: position 38,491 of record VDFB02061891.1, on the reverse strand, counting down.
AAGATACCTCTTTACTCAATGATTTAGTTTGTAATTGTTTTAAGAAGTTTTAACAATTGACTTCACTATTCCTTTTTATCAAGAAACCTAAAAACTAATGGATTCAAGCCACCTTTAAATTTACAGATGTCAAATTCTCTTTTAATTAAAATGCTTGGGAATGTCATGTCCCCGGATGAATTGAATTAATTTTGGAGGGAGAATTATAAAAGTTTTTTTAACACTATTTAATAGTGATTAAATATAATATTTAAATAATAATAAAATAGTAATATTAAATATAAATTTGAATTATTAAATAAATAACATTTAAATTTATATGGTGGGCGCTAAAATTAATATTTGAATTATGCATTCCTCTGGCGACTTCTTCTAGGTTGGCATCTAAACTTGATATTTATATGGGTCACCGTGCATTCTGGAGGATCATGGAATGAAGACATGAAGAATAAGGACAATTTTGCAGTTTCCGGGTTGTTCCACTGCCTGCATCTACAGGATCGAATCTGCACAAGACAGAACCACACCTGCAAGTTCAAACCCACAGCTGCAGAATTGTGCTAGACTGTTGAAATGTTAGAACCAAAATAAAATAGTCTCCTTTCTGAGAACTCTTTAGGGCACAGAAGAATGCTTCATCATATGCAGCAACTATATATGTTATTATACTAACCTAAACTAAACTTTATCTTCCTTTAAACATATACATTTTTCATTATTACCTTATAATCATAAATGAGATATATTTTATTAAAGCCATAAAATAGCAATAAAAAAAAACATACTTACACTAAGATAATATCCACACATCATCAAATATTTTAGGCTTATCTCTCCATGCACAAAGTGGCCCCCATCCTAAAGCCCTTGTACTAATTTATTAAAATCTCTTATCAACCAATAGAGTTGAAGTTGATTTCGTGAGAGAGCTGTAGTTTTGAGTCCCACACAAAACTGCCTTCTATAAAAGGGGACTTCAACCAAATAGATTCCCCTCCTAACTCCAAAACCTAGCAAAAGAAAATAAAAATAAAAGATCTTAAATTTAAAATAATAGCTATAATATTAAAAAAAAGAGAGCCAAATCAAATACTCTCTATCGAATCCCAACATGGTAGGCCAAACGTCTGGGCAAGTTAAGCCCGCGTGATAAACATAAAGGAGCTACCCGACCGGAGCTACCCGACCGGAGCTACCGTGGGTGAGATGGCAAGAGATTGATTTGATTGGCTTGCCGATGGCAAGTTCTTTCAGGAAAGAAGGTAATAGAATTTTCGGGAAGAGATACACCCCCGGTTGGAGAGAAGTTAACACGGGAAGGAAGGAAGGACCATCCAACCCGGCCAGAAGGATTGTAACTAATCTAGCTATTGTAACGGCATCTAGCTCGAATAGAATCTCGCTTTGATACAGTAAATGACATGATCATCAGTAGGTGATTTAAAAGCTAAAATTGACAAGTAGCAGTTCCCTTATTGATAAACAGATATAGCAAAGACATATTTAAAATGTTAGATCTGTTCCTACAAAGCCACAACTGCAAATATATTTCACTAGGTGGAAGGATGCTCTCTTGGGTAAGGCCTGTTAAAGTTAAGCTTTCTGAACATTATTTTAATTTTTTCAGATGGTAACACAAGCTTAGTTAAAATATTTACAAATATATACCAAATATCAAGAAATCCACAATGTTCTCTAGCATACCCATAAAGAAAAAACATGTGTAGCATAGTATATTAGAAAAGAAAACTTTAAGGAAAAATAACAGAGTAATTGAACCCGGATTCCTAAAAATTTGCTTTATCAATGTGCATTCAAAATAAACTCTGTTGTTCCTACCATCACAAAAATAACCTCAACCTATGCCATCAAAAGGCCCCATGTTTCATAATCTCGAATAATAACAAATCAGCTTCTGATTTTTTTCTCTGCTAATATAACATTTTTTTTCATTTTAGGTATCAACTAATGCTTATATAAACATGATATTGAGATTTATTTGCTCAGAATGAAAATGAGCATTTTGTTAAGGTAAAATAAGGGAACTTAGAGATTATGCCCAATTGCTTCGGTAACAACTTTGAGAACCTCATTATGAGGGTAATGATGTTAAGGTAAAATAAGGGAACTTAAAGATTATGCCCAATTGCTTCGGTAACAACTTTGAGAACCTCATTATGAGGGTAATGATGTGCTTCCAGAGATACACACCTTGATCTTGGTGGTTTTATTCAGGCATATCCAAGAACCCAAACTACACCAGAGCAAATGACAACTATTTTTTATAAAATATCCATTTAACCTGCAAGAAGAAATCAAAATTCAATGACTTAATGTACATAAATATGAGACCAAATAAATAAGAACCTATATTTTCAGGCTTATCATTTTAGTTTGTTATTATTATGCTTATGTAAATGTGTGCATCAAAATTCTAAACATATAGTAACAAATATTGTACAAAGAGAGTTCATCAATTGGATGGTAATCAAAGTGATTGTATACACTATACAATTAATTGATCACGAAGACACATAAACAGTCAATCAACATACTGCATCCAATTCCGAGTGTACCATACCTTAACACTCAATGATTGGTGCTCATTTTGAGTGAATTTTAACAAATAGATAAACCTTGTTTGTGGTATCTTAACTGACGGTCCATTAAGCCCTGTAGTAGTTAGAAAAAGGGAAATTAGTAATTACCAGTTACAAAACATAATGAATGGCAAGCAGTCATATCCCTCACACAGATACCCTGCTTTCATTGAATCCATTGTAAACTTAGAATTGCATCCTATTCTATTTTAATAAGAAGTTTAAAATTCATAAAAGGAATCCTAGACTATTTTAATAAGAAGTTTAAAATTCATACAGGAATACCCCAGGCATTTGCAAAGAAATAATTGGCCTATGGCATTACAGCATTAGTTTCAGCAACAAAAGCCCTGGTAATGGCGGACTAAGCCCTGGTAATGGCGGACTTATATTAAAGCATGGCCGATTTTTAGGGTTTTTTGGATTTCGAAACAACTAAGAGTGGCATAAATAATGCAGCGACATCGCAAGCAAGTAAAGTTCCCTGATGGAAGTGCCGCCGATGACAAATTATTTAATGGCAGGCAGGTACTCTGTTTTCTGTCAGAGGAAATGCAGACAGAAATTCCATGCAGGAGGAAAATAGATTATATGGGCTTGGAAGCGTTCTATATGTTGATTGTATTTATGAGACACAGTTCTTCAACTTGGTTCCAAACTAAATGTTTTATAAATTTTGAATCTAAATTATTCAACAATCTTCTTGCATTTTCAAAAACGTAAAGCCACGTTGAACCTGGCCACAGTTCATGATTCTTGAAGAAAAATCTAGGCATTCTAAGGTGGATCCCTGTCTGAAAATATCTTTCAAGCTCTCATTTTGAATGGCATTGGGCGCTTTCAAGCATTTGGGTGCATCCAGGTGTTCTGTCTTAGGGTAACATTTAAGCATTTAAACTGTCCTAGAATGCATTTTTAGCATATTGTGTTTTGGAAACTAAAATCAGCGATCAGTGTCATGGCTTCAGTCCATGATGCGTATAAACTTTGAAGCCCTGAAGAATTGGTGGTATTAAGCATTTGGGTGGATTTAGTAACTGTGCTTTTTAATAACCATAAAGCTTTTAGGCTTACCCAGATTGCATTTACAAGATAATTTTCAGTTTCGCTCTTGAAACAATCCAGAGAGAACCTGCTTCTTCTTTTTCTTCTTCAATGGTAGCGGCATTGGAATGCTGGAGCAGCAGACCTAGCATGGAAGAGGAAATGTTGGAGCAAGTGTTGATGAGAAGCGGATGAGGAGCGGAGAGAGATCAGAGGTCGTTGGAGGAGATACGCATTGAGTGCTGCCAAAACCCAGAAACTTGAGAACAACAACAGTAGTAATGGGGTTAAGGATGCTGTACAGAAGAAATGTTGCAGCGGCTATTAGTACATTGAAAAACACACTGAATCTTGATATGCAGCAAAAAACGAGTGCAAGAAGGTTGTTTGGGGAGGTGTCCTGAAGAATTTGACACGGTTGCATCCAGAGGAAAAACTGCATGTGCGCCAAGAAATCACAAGAAAACAAAATACAAGAGCTTCCCTTTGGCCTACCCAAGCATTAAGAGAATGAGCCTCACACTACCTCCCAAAAGCCTCTAAATATTAAAAAAAAATACTGACTGCTTTTATTTCTTCACAATCAGTTCACAAATATGAAGTTAAAACATAATATTCAGAATATTTAATATCCACTGGCTACAAAAATTTCTAAAACATAAAATAAAAGAAAAAATATCGGTTATTTAAGCGAAAGCTTCAGCATTGGACAAATTCTCTCATTTCTTTTGAGAAAAAACAAATTTAAAAAAATCAAAGAGTGCATGTCAAATAACGTGAAAGCTTCACTAGTGAACAAAAATCTCAAAGAGGTTACACTATGCAAAAGCAAATTTAAAAAGATCAAAAATTACCTACGAAATAAAACGAAGAAACAAATTTAAAAGACCTAACTAAAAAACATATTGAAAGCTTTCAAAGCTCCCTACCATCTACCCCGCCAAGATAGAAAGGCTTCGATAAGCCCTTTTCAGATTTTATAGCTTTAGTCTTGTGAAGAAAGTTACAATTCACATTAAAACAATTCTTATATTCCAAAATAGGGGTTGTAGTGGAGAGGAGGCAAACGTGCTCAAATTTGAGACACAGGGTTTTGGTAGACACAATTTGAACAAGTCTAACAAATGTTTTCCTATAATCCTAATTATAGTATAATTTAAAGAAGCCATGTGCGTGGAATAAAAGCATGTCTTTCATTCAACACATGTTTAAAGTAGATATTTGCATAATTCTAAAAACACGTGATTTTTTTTGGATCAATTTGGGTTTTCAACTTTTGGTACCTATTAACATAGTTTATTTTATTTTTACATCAACAATAATTCATTTTGTTTAAAAGAAAGTTGAAAGGTATATTTTATTCATTAAATACATTCAACAAATTTAATAGCAACTACAAAACACTTTAGTAGACTAATACAAAGTGCAATCAATACAATGATAAGCATTTAATACCACACACCCTTCACTTTTGTGATTGAGTCTAGCTACACCTATTTAACAAAGGATTAATAAGACCTTCTTGCAAGCTTTGTTCACTTTGGTATGTACCCTATACAATATCATAGCCAAGCAAGTGAAAGATAATACTTTCAAGTTAAATTTTCCTTCGTAGCATAGGTTTCAAAAACTAAAGATACTTAAGATATTACAAAAATGTTCAAAAACTAAAGATCGATCCAAAATTTAGTATTTCCATAGAATTGGATTAATAAATTGATGCCATGGTAAAATAGAAATATCAACAAGATATCTCTTTCTTCAAGATCATTAGAGTAGTCAAGTACTTTCCAAATGAAAATGGTTTACAAAAGTGTGAGTTTTCAATTTATTTTCACATCTTTTATCATAATTATATGTATTATGAACCATTACTCTTCAAGGAGGGGAAACGAATCTAAAAGGATATAGGTCACCATAACACACTATAAATATTAGGTGTTGTGTAGTGACCTTTGTGGTTTTCTCATTAGGATTCTCATCCTATTCAACACCCGCGTGTTAATCGCAAGTACTAACTTGACTTTTATAGTATCATAAGAACTAAATTTTAGTAATTATGATGGCTTTATAAAAAGCTTGGCTCTAATTGACAATTAATCTCCCTCTTTGTATATGTGTGTGTGTTTGTATATATATATATGTGTGTGTGTGTGTATGTGCATATTTATGTGTGTGTATGTGTGTGTATATATATATGTGCACATTTGTGTGTGTGTGTGTGTGCATATTTGTGTGTGTGTATAAGTGCATATTTATGTGTGTGTGTGTGTGTGTGTATATATATGTATGTACACACACACATATATATATATGTATGTACACACATATATATATATTATTCTTAATAGTTAGACAGATATAAGCTATACAAGTTAAGGTATAGACACTACATATCTACTCTATAGATATTGTTCTACATATGTTGTCCATTATCTTCTTTTATTTTATTGTACAATTGGACTCTGCATGTTTCTACTCTATCACACAATAAATTCATCCATATACAACCCTATTGGATGTGTTTGATGAGGTTATCCATTATGTCTAGACCTAGGTCTTCGATCAAAGGATGTGGTACAAAAAAGTGACTCGTATTTGTTAAAAAAATAGTTTTTCATATCAAATATGACAATTATTTTTTCTATAAGTAGGTTGATTATTTTGTTAATATTTATTTGTATAGTAATGATATGTTGATTACTAAGAATAATATATGTGATAAAAGAACTAAAAGCCCAACTTTCTACTGAATTTGATATGATAAATTGGGGACCTACAAAATTCATACTAATATGGATATTAAAAGAGGTCACAAAGTAATAAGAAACTTTGGTTGAATCTAATGATATGTGTTGAAACTATCTTACAAAGGTTTCAAATGCATGATAATAAATCAATGAATGCTCCTTTTTTAGCTAGGAAAAAATTATATATTTGAGAAAGTCCCAAGATAGATGAAGAATTCAAGGACATGTGTAAAATTCTATATGCTATAGTTATAGGGATCCATATGTATGCAATAACTTATACATGACTAAATACTACCCAAGCAATGGGATTTTTGAGAAAATTTGTGTCCAACCCATGCAAGGAACATTGGACATAGATTAAGAGAGTGTTAAAGTACCTACATGGAACTACATACTACTCCAATTTATATTAGGGTAGAAGTGATTTACGAATGGTATTTGATGTATAGGTTTTGTGGATGTAAACAAGGTAGGTGACAGATAGAAATATATATATGTTATGTTATGTGTCCTTGTATCACTATCTTCTTCTCTATATTGTTATATATTTATTTAAGGCTTATTTGTTTTATATAAATTATTTTTAATTGGTATAATTTTTTCCTAGTTATGTAATAAGCATTTTAAAACCAACATCAAGGTACTACAATAGGTTAGAAATGTTCTATACAAGTTGGTTTTTCTACCTTCCAAAATATATCTTATTTTCTATGTTTCCTATTTGATGATTTTTCTTGGAAAATACTTTTAAATTTAGTTGGCACTTCTTAAATTGGACAATAAATGATCCACCATCTTCAATCCAAAAGATATTATGATCTAACTCCCATGTGGATCAAATAATAAAGTCATAAATCTTGGAACAAATAAAATTATAGAATATACAAATAGAAACTTGAAGTTATCATTTAACTACATATTGTTAGGCTCACGATACTTTGGAAGGTAAATGTACTTAATAGGAGAATATATGTACAGTGATATGCAGGCAAGTGTTGATTGATTCTTATCTACATAGTGTAGGTACTTATACATGTGGGGTATCACTTATATCTTAACAATATGTTGATAAATGTTACATGCAAATGGTACACTTTTCATGTGGACAAGATGGTATCAATTTTTAAATTATTATAGTTCGACTTATACCATATGTACATGTGATTCGTAGCACAAGAAAATATAGTATAAAGGCTTTCAAGTGTCATTTTATTATGGTGTTGAATTGGCCAATATTTGAACAAACGAACATGTTTCTATGTGTAGATTCATATGATGTAGGTGAGTAGGGTTGCATCATGGCATGCAATAACTCTATGTGGATGTGTAATGAGAGTATTACATAAAATTGTGTTGGTGTTGTATGATGTGAGTAGAGTAGAGATACATGTATAGATGATGTTATTTAATAAAATTGAGAATACACAATATATAACACTAATATTTTGTGTATGACTGCACTTAGTTCATTCTCACCTTCTTGACAAGTAATGGTATACATTGCATCAAGGTGGAGTTGAGGAAACTACAAACAAAATTATTGTAATTTATACCTTCGCTTGATCTCCATTATACCTTATCTTGATTATTTAGAATATTCAATGGTTTTAACATAAATATGAGTTATTATGATGTTAATAATGTTGTTTTTCATAACTAGATCATCTGGAGATGCAAGAGAAGAGTGTATTAGGTTTTCAAAACACCAAAATACAAATTTTACTAGCTCTTTTGATCTAAATGTGAAAACTATAATTTTTTTCTAAATTGGAGTGTTTCATCTAGACCTGTAGGTGGATATGGGATCCCTCCACATTAATCTCTCTCGATTATAGTAAAATCCACACTATTTTACCATACCAACAATGAATGTATTCTTGTAAAATGTGTCATTTTAGAGAAGTGTAAACATGGAAACATGCATATCTTTCATTTTGTGTATGGTGGGACTAAACTAATTCTACCAACACATTTGAGTGGTGGGTGAATGCTATTTTAAACTAATAGAATCACCAATGGACTCAATCCTTCAGGATCACTTGCAAAACCAAAAGATACCTTCCACAAGAGAGTAGCAAGAGAAAAAAAATATGGTTGCATGTATGTACATGACTTGAATTGGCTTAAAATATACATATATTGTCTTGCTTATATAGACAAGGTTGATAGATAAGACAAGAGAATATTGTGACGGGTGTATTAATACTATGCAATGAGACAAATAACATGAAAAATATTAAATCACCTAGGACACAAGAAGTAAATGAGATAAGATAATATCACATTGACAACTAAGACTTATAGAAGGATTCTTAGGACTTAAGTAAACTTAACATGTTAATAAGACCTACTAGGTGAAATAGTTAGGTTAAAAAACTAATTCGCACCAATAGAGGCATTTATTTTTTCCTCAATTCTCTAGATTATTGCAATCTACACTATTTTTTTGTATTCTCTTAAGATCACTAAGAGAAAAAACTACCAAACTAAGACGGATTAGTTCTTAGAGCTTGTGGCACCTAGTAATGTTTTGTCTAGACCTAGAGGTGGAATGGGTTCCCTTTACAGTAACCTCTCACAATTATAGTCAACTCCACACCATTTGACCATGCAAACAAAGAATGTATTCTTGTAAAAAGCAACATTTGAGAGTAGTGCAAATGTAGAAATAGGTATATCTTATATTCTATGCATGGTGGGGCCAAAAAAACTATGCCAACACATCCATATGGGAAGGTTAATTCTATTGAATGTATATTTTAATTCTCTAGGTCACCTAATCCTTGCAATCTATGTTATTTTGATGTAATCTCTTAATAGCCCTGAGAGCAAAAAACTGCCAAACTATGATGGAGTAGTTCTCGAACCTCATGACACCTAGGAATGTGTTGTCTAGAAATAAAGGTGGATATTGGGTCCCTCCATATTAACCTCTCTTAGTTTAGTCAAACCCACATATTTGACCATTCTAATAATGAATGAATTCTTGCAAAAAAATAACATTTAAGAGTAGTGCAAATGTAGAAACAATCATATCTTGTGTGTTTGTGTGTGGTGGGGCCAAATTGACAATTCCAACACATTTGAGTGGGTGGATGAATGCTATTAGAGGCATATTTTCACTCCCCAAGTCACCCAATCCTTGCAGGCTATATTATTTTGGCATAGTCTCTTAAGATTCTTAAGAAAAAAACTACCAAACTATGATGGAGTAGTTCTTGGAGCTCGAGGCACCTAGGAATGTTATATCTAGACCTACAAGTAGACATGTGGTCCCTCCACACTAACCTATGTCTATCCTATTCAACTCCACATTGTTTGACCATGTTAACAATTAATGCATTCATATAAAAAGCATCATTTGGGAGCAATACAAACATGGAAATAGGAATATCTTGTGTTTCATGCATGGTGGGGTTAAAAAATTACACCAACACATATAGGCGGGTGGGTGAATTTAACCAAAGGCATCCATTTGTTCCCCAAATCACCCAATTCTTACAAGCTATATTATTTCGATGCAGTCCCTTAAAGCCCTACGAGAAAAAAATTGCTAAACTATGATGGAGTATTTCTTAGATCTCATGATACCTGTGAATATTCTATCTAGAGCTACAAGTGGATATGAGATCCCTCCATATTAACCTCTCATGATTTTGGTCAACTGCATACTATTTGACATGTTAACAATGAATGCAATCTTGTGAATAGCATCATTTGAGAACAATATAAACATGAAAAAAATATATCTTGTGTTTCATGCATCTTTGGGCCAAACTGATTGCACAAAAAAAATTGATTAGGTGGGTGAATGCTACCAAAGGCCTTCATTTTTTCGCAAGGCTCCCAATCCTTTCAACTTTCTTTATCTTCATTTATCCATGATCCATTGAGTATTTTCCTTGAACCATTTTGTAATGTAGCTCTTCATGAGGCTATTCATGCTATTTCCATTGTTCATGAAATCTAACTTGTCTACCTTATACCCACATATATGATTGGAATAGTTATTATATATTAGATTCTAGTATTATTTTTAATGTGGTGTTGACTAGAACGTTGGGATCTATGCCAATGATTCCATTTGAAGATTTGACAACGTCATCCTATATTTTAGCCTTTGTAAGATTTTTTTTTTTAGCATAGTACTCAAGAGTAACTATTAATTTTGTGTTTTCAATATCATTCACCTTATTGGATAGTTTTTTCTTATTTTAAGATAGTGTCTTCTTTGTTGTGCTGTTTGTTTCCCACTTGCCATTTTTATTTAACCCCTCCTTAAACTAATTACCACATAGCAATATACTTCTCCAATCATCTTTATTTTGACTAGTTTCAATATAAACTAAATGGATATTCTTAGGTCAATATGGTAATTAAGTACTCAATATTTTTTTGACTCAAATAAACTTAACCTTCCACAAATGTCATTGAATGCATTGGTGTGGAGTTATACTACTAAGACATGCCCTTGTTGGAATTGTGACCACTACATGTAATTATCATCATAGACATCTTTTAGATGATATTCATTTTTTATGACACATATATTCCTTCTATCTACTCTCCCTCCCAAAGCACGTGTGCTTTCTACCACTTCTTGATGTGTGAACAGAATTTTATAACTTTTGTAATCTTGATCTTCTACGTTTTTTATTAATTCATTCATAGAGAATTATGACTCTAATTGATCTAACTAATTATCTACTACATATGCATTAATTTCCATTGATTCTAGTATTGCATTAATTATGTAGCTCTTCATCAGGCTATTCATGCTATTTCCATTGATCATGAAATCTAACTTGTCTACCTTATACCCACATATATGATTGGAATAGTTATTATAGATTAAATTCTAGTATTTTTTTTTTGTGTGGTGTTGACTAGAACGTTGGGATCTATGCCAATGATTCCATTTGAAGATCTAACATCGTCATCCTATATTTTAGCCTTTGTAAGATTTTTTTTTAGCATGGTACTCAAGAGTAACTATTAATTTTGTGTTTTCAATATCATTCACCTTATTAGATAGTTTTTTCTTATTTTTAAGATAGTGTCTTCTTTGTTGTGGTGTTTGTTTCCCACTTGCCATTTTTATTTAACTCCTTAAATTAATTACCACATAGCAATATACTTCTCCAATCATCTTTATTTTGACTAGTTTCAATATAAACTAAATGGATATTCTTAGGTCAATATGGTAATTAAGTACTCAATATTGTTTTGACTCAAATAAAATCAACCTTCCACAAAGGTCATTGAATGCATTGGTGTGGAGTTAGACTACTAAGACATGCCCTTGTTGAAATTGTGACCACTACATGTAATTATCATCATAGACATCTTTTAGATGATATTCATTCTTGACAACTCATATATTCCTTCTATCTACTCTCCCTCCCAAAGCACATGTGCTTGCCACCACTTCTTGATGTGTGAAGAGTATTTTATAACTTGTGTAATCTGGATCTTCTATGTTTTTTATTAATTCATTCATAGAGAAGTATGACTCTAATTGATCTAACTAATTATCTACTACATTTGCATTAATTTTACCTCAAACACAGGAGCATCTAGGTTTTCTTGAACCTAAGGGGGATTGACGACCAAAATATTTATGAGATATAGATGGATGACTTCACCACATATGGGGAAACTTATGAGGAATCCATTAGCAATCTACAAAAGGTATTAAAGAGATGTAAAGAGCATAATTTTGTCCTGACTCAAGGAATTGTTTTAGGGTATTTCATATCCAGTGTAGGGATTTAGGTTGATCCACATAAGATAGAAGTCATTTATACATTACCTATTCCACAAAAGCAAAGAGATATTAGAAGCTTCCTTGGCCATGCAGGCTATTATAGGAGGTTCATTAAAGACTTCAGTAAGCTTGTTGCACCATTGTTTGTTTTACTGACTAAAGATATAAAATTTGATTGGAAATCAGAGTGCCAATACTCCTTTGAAAAATGAAAGAAAGCCTTAACCCAAGCACCTATTTTGAGGGGGGAAAATTGGACCTGAGCCTTCCATATACACATGGATGCTTCAAATTTTGCTATTGGAGTAGTTTTGGGACAAAAAGAAGGTAACGAAGATATGTCTTTTACTATATTAGCAAGAATCTTTAGGGAGCATAGCTAAATTATACTGTTACGGAGAAGGAGATGCTAGCAGTGGTGTATGCCATCAATAAATTCAAGCATTACATCATTGGTTATTTAGTTTTTGTCCACAGAGACCATACAACTATCAGATATCTTGTGAACAAGCTTGTAGTAGGGGGTAGACTAGTTAGATGGTTGCTCCTTCTACAAGAGTTTGGTATTACAATAGTGGACAAGCCTGGTAAGGCTAATGTAGTAGCATATTTTTTGTCAAGGTCGCCAACACAATCAACAAAAGGGGTAGTGGATGACTCATTTCTAGGTGAACACTTGTTTTCTCTTAATGTACATGTACCCTAGTATGCTGACATTGCAAATGATTTAGTGACGGGGAAGATTCCACCACACTTTTCTCCAAGAGAAAAGAGATAGTTGGTACACAAGTCCATACTCTTGGATATCTGGTTACCTGTTCTACAATGGCCTTGACAATATCATGGGAAGGTGCATAAGAGAGGATGAAATCTTTGATATCATAAAAGCTTTCCATGATGGACCATGTGGGGGTCACTTTGCAACTAAAAAGAGAGCTCTTAAAATCCTCACAATTGGCTATTACTAGCCTACTTTACACAAGGATTCTATCAAGTATACAAGGAGTTGTGATAGGTGTCAAAGAATGGGTAATCCAACAAGGAGTGGTAAAATGCCATTACAGCCTCATTTGACACTAGCTCCCTTTGACAAATGGGATCTATAATTTATTGGACCAATCTCACCTACTTCTAACAACAAGGAATACATTCTAGTTTGCATTGATTATCTCACTAAATGGGTAGAAGTGAAGGTATTAAAATTTTACAGAGATGGAAATGTGACTAAATTCCCATATGAGGACATTTTTACTATGTATGAAGTACCTAGGGAAATTGTGACTGACCAGGGTCCATAATTTACTTCAAACCTCATTACCAAATTGGTTGAAGAATACCAAATCAGGCACAAAAATTCAACACCTTTATCACCTCGGTCCAATGGCCAAGTGGAGGTTACCAACAAACAAATTAAAATTATTGTAACCAAGACAATGCAATTACATAGTAAAAATTGGGTTGCTAAGTTACCAGAAGCAGTATGGGCATATAGAACAACGTAGAAAACAACAACTAGTTTTACACCCTATGAGCTAGTATATGGCAAAACAACAGTCCTCCCAGTTGAGTTTGAATATAAGACATTAAGAACAATAGTAGATTTGGACATGGGTCTCATAGCAGCTCAAAATGAGAGGTTACACCACTTAAATGGGTTGGATGAAATTAGGATGGAGGCCATCCATCACATTAAGATAGTACAAAAGCAGAGGACAAAGTGCCATGACCAATATATCAAAACAAAAGAATTTAATGTAGGAGATTGGGCCTTATTATATGATTCAAGGTATAAGGATTTCAAAAGGGAACTCCAATCTAGGTGGTTGGGACTTTATAAGATCAACCAAATCATTCCTAATGGAACAATAAAGTTGCATACTATAGATGCAGTGAGCTTCTCACTCCTGGTTAATGGCCACCAATTGAAACTTTGTAAGAAACCAATACAAAAGGAAGATTTTATGTTTTCTCTATTTTAGTAGTATGGATCTCACAGTGGTCAAGACACAAGTTCAAAAACATAGAGTGATGCATCAACAATAGATATACCAAGTCCTTTAGGTGATTCATAGATTGAGTTACACAGCTCAATCCCTGAGATCACTCAGCTTTAATTCCTTATTCTACCTTACAAGCACACACACCATAGTTATAATGATGTGCATACTTTTTCTAGAGGGACTTGTTTTACATATACAGTTGTCAATATTTGAAAAGGGCCCTATCACACCAGGGACCTATAGCACAACAACTGTCATAATCCAAGAAAGGACCTGATGTCGAAGGTACCTGTAGCATCGTCTAGTAGAAAAAAAATCAAATCAATTAGCACCACATTAATTACAGTTCATGTGTTTTCACCTCAAAATTCTCACATATAGTATCCATCTTATCATAATTTAAGTACCTGCAACATGCCTATCTTATTTACTGCTGCCAATTCAAATTTTAAATATTTGAACTATCACATCACCAACTATTGTCCACCTATTTTGTTTCATTACCTTATATCTGCCACCTCATCATTCATTCAACTGCAATTAATTTTTGTCGCATCAAATCATATTGTGAATACAATTTAATTAGCTCACACGCGCGGTGTTTAGTTAGTCACCTTTGACAGGTACGCAAGGTACACTATCATAATTATCATAGATTTCTTAACGCTTTCATTAGATATTTCATATTAAATTAAGCATGTGATATATTCATAACATTAATTTCAATACTTTCTAATCATACCTTCACCTATCATGAGTTGAAGTGAGGTCACTTCAAACCTTAAGTTGGGGGGAGGGTAAAATATCAACCATTTTTTTCATTTTTTACCACCTAAAACCAAATGCAAACAATAGATATGACATGCAAACCATTTTTGTCCTAAAAATTGCACCTACTTTTTGCTTATAGTTTCGATTTCCAATTCCTTAATCCTATGATCTTGAGCTAATTCAAACCTAGAACCCATTTTTAAGCTCAATTGAGTTGATACAAAGAAGAAGAGGAGTTGCAGTTATAGTATGGTAGTGAAAATGCATGAGGAATTATCAGAGTAAGAGAAGGGTTTGAGGGTGGTGAAATGAAATTGAGCTAAATTTTAAAGGTTAACATATTGAGCAGAGGTAAAAGAGGTCCATAATGGAAGGTGATGTTATTAGGAGAGAGTCGTCAGCTCACAAGCAGATACTAGAAGATGCAATGGTATTGCCTATCTTCACAAGATTCAGTTGGCTTCATTATTTCCTAAAGCTCATAGAATTTTACAATGACATAACAAGAAGATTTGCAGCCACATTAGAGCATGATGAAGTAATGTTTAAAAGGTTTTTGGTAGATGCATCTAAAGTCACTATAGCATAGGTATATGGGTTGCCTAGGACTGGAGCAGAGTTTCAATTAGAGCAAATGCAGTGACTACAAGAGAAGAATTTTGTGAGTGAGGAGAAAATTTGGATTCATCCTCACAAGGTACAAATAGACTTTCTCTTCCATGGTTTTGGGCCAATTGTGCTTCCTATGTCATTAGATACCTTACTTGTGATGGTAGACAAAATATTTTGTATACTATACATTTCAATTTACTTAGTCACCTTCACTAGAACCAGCTAGTAAATGTGCCAAATTTTCTCTATAAAATGTTAAAAAGGATGGGATTTCATTATCAGAGGATACAAAGTGACACAGTCTTATCACATCACTATTTGATTGCCCTATTGGTAAAAAGAAGCTCAAGAATTCAGTACCCACAAGCAAGCTAGAAATATTTTGTGAAATATGAAGATATTAATAGTTTACTTGAGGCACCTCTAGTACCTAAAACTTTAGAGCCACAAGCTAAACCTACAAGAGGAAGTTCTCCTATCTCACCTACGAATTCATCTACTCATATCCAAGGTGAGCTTGAGGAGCACAATGTGCCAGAGTTTAGGTCACCAGTAGTGGAAGAAACCCCATCTTCCTCAAAACCACCTACACCCAAGAACAAAAGAGGAAATACATCCACAACATCCACACCTAAAATAGAGAAGAAAAAGAAGGATGTTGAGAAGGAGAAACCTACACTTAGGTGTTTAGACCGATTAAAAAAACAAGGTGTTATGAGGGGGAGTGTGGAAAAAACTGAAGAAGAGGAAAAATGCAGGAACAAGAGGAGGAAGATGTGATGTTGGTTGAGACAGACTCTAAAGGGAAGGGAAATTTCTCTAGAAGTGTGCATACACTTGTGAAGAGGAAGAGATATGTGTCTACTACTTCTGATTCAAATTCAGAAGATGTGTTTGTTGCCAAGAAAACACAAAAGAAAACCCTGGATAGTCCTACTTATGAAGACTATGATTGTATAGGGGTGGTAATGAGTAGTTTCTGGAAACAAAGGAAATGTTTATAAAAGATAGAAATGTTAGGAAGGAGCTTCAGGAAGCTTTGGATAGAATCAAACATCTAGAAGAACTAGTGCAACATTATGAGAAAGACAAAGAAAGGGATACAAAAATACAAGAATTGGAAGAAAAATTATGGACATATAGCCATGGTGCTAAGATGGATCTATTGGCACAATTGGCCATTACCAAAACAAGGGATGGAGAACTTGCAGTGCCAAATAAAAGACCTCCTCTCATAAAAACTCTAATTCACCATACAACTTTGTCTCTTGGTTATCAGCTATGGAAGGTGATTGATGAATTTGCACAGGAAAAAGAAAAGTGGAGGAAAGAAAAGAAACATTGATTGTAGAACATGCTAAAGTGTTGGAAGGAAAAGAGATTGAGCTAAGGAGATTAGTAGTCAGATTGGAAGAGGTGGCAAATAAAGCTGCCCAAATTATAAGATGCAAACCTCCAGCAAGAACATATGCACTATTTTTGCAAGAATTTTTTTTGTGTTTTCAGTTTAGTAGGCTAATCAGTAACTAGTCAGTTGGGATGAGCAAGGAATTTGATTTTCTTAATGTTTTTGTAGATTCTACACCAGAAGAGCATGATCAACTATGTGAATAATATTTGCACAACTATGTGGTGCCAGATGAAATAGAGTGGAATTCTCTGATGTTTGTAGGGGGTCTCCAAGTAAGGGCACTAGCATCTTATTATAGGAATGAACAATTCAGGGGAGAAATAATGGAAGAATATGAGTGTTGAACATTTATAATACTGAGAGGGGGGGTGAATTAGTATTTTAAAACTTTTTGAACATAGCATACTCAATCACCAAACCATATTAACTGAAAATAAGAAATGAAAGCATGAATCATCCACAAGGCCACAAAACACATGAACACCAAGATTTTTACTTGGAAAACCCAAAATGGGAAAATCCACAGTGAGTATTAGCTCATAATATATTATATTCGGATATAGTATATTACAGGGGCTCACTGCCATGTCACACTATCCTTATAAGGCTTACAGCTAGAGTTAAGTACAATACAAAAATGGCTCACTTCCAAAGTATGAACTGATACAAAATATGCCTCTCTTGTGTTGTATTTCAGTTCTTTTTAAGCTCTGAGTATGAAGTAATTCTTTGCTTAGCAGTCGCTCAACAATTTTGCTCTAATTCTAGACTCTTACCACTAAATTCACATGTTTGCACCATATGATACCACTCGCACTTGATATGTCATTTATGCTCACTCATCCACCTATGCCTCACACTTTGATTCCAAAATATCTCATATACATATACCCAAATATATCAGCACACATCAATTAGGTCAACCTAATTAGATATAAACAAAAATAATCCATAGTAGTTTTTGTTGGGACCACACAATGTTCAAAATCCTCTTCACACTCAAAAAACTCAAGTAATACTTAATTTAGGTCAACATGGACCCAAAATAGATCCAACTAACATCCACAATGTATATTTGATCTTCTCAATGCATATCATGTATTAGGTCGACTAGGAATAGGACCTAATCACAAAAACTTCCAATCATACACACGCTTCTCAATACACGCACCTTCCAAATTTGATATTTCTTCAGTTTCTCATTTCACTGACATCAGCGAGACTAAATCTATAACCAAAACATCAAAACATTCTTCTCAAGAAAATATAGAATCTCCCATGCTGGTATACTAAACAGAGAGATGACAGTAATATACGAAGTTGAACTTTGTCATTGATATCTTCCAGTACTCTTCACAAAACTTATTAAGATCTTGAATATAGTTGTATAGGCCAATCACAATGATATGGTTAAAATCATAGAGTTATACCTCTACTTGTGGTGAAGTGTGGACCCAAAAATTGATGCACTAAACCACAACACCATCAACAAAGAACACTTAGCCAAATTTCTAATAGATCAACTTTCTAGTATAGTCAGTACTGTACAAATAACACCAAAAAATGCTTCCCCACAATGTTGACATTAGTGAAAACACTGGGACAGCCGAATCAACCTATGTATGTACACTTCATGCTCATGTTGCCAAGAAACATCAACAATGATAGACTTTCAAACTTCCAACAATGAGGAGATGGAGAAATCACTTGCTCTCCCAATAAGGAAAGAGTCTAAAAACCCTAATGCATTTATAAATGAATGGTTGAAACTCTTGGATCATAAACATGTAGGAAGGAAGATTATGAAACTAAGGACAAAATATTATAAAAGAATGCAAACATTAGTTGTGGGATTGGGTCAACAATGTTACATTTATATGCAAAACAAATGGAATAGGTTGACCCCAAAATTGTAGAGAAAAGAACCTCATCAAGTATACAATTTTACCACCATGCTTGAGAGGATATGCAGATACATGAAACGTGTTGTTGACATAGGACCTCACTGGGTACTAATCACATTCCACCCACCTATGCTACTCTATCCAGTTTCGCATTAGATCGGGGAAAAAGGTGAGGAGTGTGAGAAAGTTGGGATCATCATAACGAGACAACTTGTAGCTTACAGAGTTTCCTACTTAAATAAAATAAAGGGAGTTTATGTTGTTATGTACCTTAGGGAGATCACCCTACGCTATTAAATGTACCCCTAGTGTTTTGCTTGAAGACAAGCAAAAGTATAGTTGGGGGAAATGTTGGGTTCATTTATTAGCCTATTTTCTATTGTTTTCATGCATGCTTTCAGACATTATCAGATAATCCTTTCAGGCAATACTCCTATGCTATGTTATCTTTTCATGTTTATTATACAACCTTGGACCTGAATTATAGTTATGATATAGTAGCATTGCATGGTTTATATGCGAGTGTATGAAATGTGGATTGAATTCTATGTTTAATCATGGTGGTTAGCTTTTTGTATATGTTTTGTGGATTGACCTCTTGCAGCCCAAGAAACACTATAGCCTGCAACAACTGGAAGTTGTAGCCAACAACAAAAGGAATACTTGGACAACAAAATAGGGGAAGTGCCTGATCAAGCTGAGTGTAATAACTACCATGTGGAGGAACCTGATGGAGTTAGTCATGCATCATTATGACAGTTAATAACGCATTGAGAAGAAGAATTATTTTGTTGATAGGATTTTGGATAACTGTTTGTGTGTTCCACATGCAAATCTATTTTGCAGAGTTTCAATTCTATTAGAAATCTTGTTTCTTATTAGTTGCAATTTGAATAATTCAACTGTAATTGCATACCATGATATATATATATGTGTGTGGAATTGAATTTAATGATTTCAATTAGGAGTTTTGTTTAGAATAAACTCCCTCATTCTTATATATAGTCGATGGTCGAGTCCTTAATTAGTTGATTTCAGTATTTTGTTATCAGTTACTTTTCAGTTTTCAATTATCATCTACAAACATGTTGATTATTCGGAAATGATTTCCTTGAATACAATTTGTGAGGAAGATTCTGTGTAATATTTTGTGATGCGTAATGAATGAAGTTTAATTTTATATGAATGCGTAGAATTTGAAGATTTAGATTTGGTTTATTTAAGTGAAGACAACCACTTGAGTAGGCCACTCAAGGTAACTGTTCTTCACTACATTTGCAGTTGTTTATTCATGTTTAGTAGTTATTTCTATTTATCATTACTTCATAAATTACATGTAAGTCATAATAGATTCTCATATTTTGATTATCACTAATGAATGTTCATGAGCATGAATGCATTTAGTTAATTTATAGTACTCCAGAGATTAGAATAAGTTCAGTTACTAGTCTTGATCAGTTTTGAGTTAGTTTCAGTAGTTCTTTGTTAGCAGTAGTCCAACTACAGGTTATGATGTAGGAACCCATAGCTATTAGCACTAATTTACTTCTTTCACTATTATGCATTTATGTTATTTTCCAACAAGTAAAATACCTTTAATAGGATAACCTAGGTAACCCTAGGTATTTGAAGGCACACATAGTGCAACACCATCACAAGTTTACAAAGCTTGGTTGAAAATTTAATGAAGTATTTACAATGTTGAGTGGATTGTTCATATAGTCATACCTCTGAATTGTGTGGTTTCTACCAAGTTTACAAGACACTAGTTTATACTCTATAGGCTTCACTCATCGGACTCTTGACAAAAGCTAATGGTGTAGTTCACAAATACCAATGTCATTTTCTTTGGAAGATGTAGAAGATACATTTATGTAGTTGACATATCAAATCTAGGCCTTGAATACAACTAAGAAGCAATGGGATAGTAGCCTGGTTCAACTCAAGAATATTTACAAGAACATCCTGCCTTCCAAGTGAGTTACGATTTTTTGGTGTAAGACATATTTTTTTTTATGTTTTACATATATGTGGAGTAGTTATTTTAGTGGATATGAAGAGATTTTTGATAACATCCCTGTGTAAGGAAAGCAATAGTGCAGAAACACTTTCCTAATGTCAAATCCACAGGGAAGAATGCAATGCAGGGCTTTTAATTTTCAAATTACAATCTAATTAAGACACACATGAAAGATTTTCAAAAATAGAACAAACACATAAAGACAATTGAACAATAGATTTACGTGGGAAACCCTTTCAGGAAAAAACCCACCACACCAAGCTGAATCTCTTTGTATTATAGTAACAACAATTACATACAATCAGAAATACAACTCTCTGGTATTTCACAGTAGTTTCACTGTTCAATCTCTTTCACATAAAAAAGCTCTCAATCACATGAAAAAACTCATCACATAATTCTTATGACATTCTGATTTTATCCTCTTGTTGATCCTTATCCGCCAATGCTCCATCGAAGAAAGTTTCCATGCCTTTTCAGATTTTTCCTTGCATGCAGTTTTTCTCCAGTGTTGCAACTGATGCAAAAAATCCAACTATCATCTATTTGAAAATTGCTTCCTCTGATTGGTCCACGAGATGCCACGTAGGATGGTCACATGGTCAAAGGGGGTCAAACTTTGTTGGCATATCGGTGAGACACTAACAGTGTCTCCCCGATGCCACAAAGTCTTCATATTGATATCGCCAAGAGTCCCAACAATCAGCAAGTCGTTACAACAAAAATCACAAGTCATACTGAATCTATCGATATCCATTTCGTTCCTATCGGCAAGAGTTTCTCTTATCGGCGAGACTCATATCGAATGGAACAAGTCATATCGAACTCAAAGAAACCATTGACAAGACATACTGATCTCACCAAGAACTCATATTGAAATCTTCAAGTCATGTCGGTGTGAGCCATTCGACATGACTATCACTCTTCGGTGAGACATCATACCGACAGACAAAGCTTCCACCGAATGATCTATTGTTTTCACCGAGATGTCATAGCAAACATCCCATGTCACCCTGAATGTCACATACTGTCGGCAAGACTCATGTCTTTTGCCCTGACATTTCATCGAGCTCCATCATGTCTTACCGAGTCGGCGAGACTTCTCTTCATCGCTGGGACCTTTCATTGAGCATTACCAAGTCTTACTGAGTCGAAAAGACTTAAGCCCTTCGCCAAGACATTTCTCTGAGCGCCCAAAGTTAACCTGAAGAATTTCAGCATGACTTATCCAAGTTTCCAAGACTTCTCAGTGAAGTCTTTTGTCACTACAAAGGCACCACGAGAATCCTCCGATCAGTGAGACTTTCTAGTTTCATTGAGAGATCTCCCTGAGATCCTTGTGTTAGCCCGATAGCTATATGCTATCGGTGAGACATTCACCATTCGCTGGGACCTCTCCTCGACACCCATGAGATATCCCGATAAGATCAAACTGTCGCCTAGAGAACTCCATTCGACAAAAGGTCACGTCGAATGCTCCTAGTTACAGCGATAGACTTCATTTGGCAAGACATCAACTCTATCTTGGCAACATGAGCTTTTCAAGCAGATTTAGAACAGTTAGTCGGCAAGACATGAACAATGTCACAATGACTTTTCCCTTCAGGAGTTCCATGTCAGTAAGGATTGAGGCACATATTCCAACAAGCTCCCACTTGATGAAGATCTTACTGACACCTCCAAAGCATAATAAAACTACTAAAATTCATGGGCCAAGAGGCCCATCGAACTGGCACACCACCTGAACTTGTCTATGCTCACAGGCTTCGTCAATGCATCTGTAACATTCTCCAGAGTATCCACTTTCTCCAAAGAGACCTTCCCATCCTCCACCATATCTCGTACAAAGTGATACTGTACATCTATATGTTTCGTCCTGGCATGGAAAGTAGGATTTTTCGCCAAACATATAGCAATTGATCATCATAGTAAATAGTAATTTTCCTCGTGATCAAAACCAATGTTAGAACACAAATGTTTCAAATCAGACATTTCCCTTTACGTGCATGTAGCTGCCATGTATTCTCTCCTGTGAGTGCAAGCAACTAATACTGGCTTGCTCATCCAAACTACTACACCACCATTCATCATGGTAAAATATATCCACTAGTGGGATCTTCTCAATACAATGTCCCTTTTACCCAATCGTGAGTCCACATACCCATGAATATTGAGAGTCCTCTGTGATTCAGCCAAATTTCCATGGTAACACAAAGCATATTTTAAAGTTCCCTTCAGATATCTAAACACTCTTTTCACAAGATCCCAATGTGTCCTTCCTGTGGATTTGTACAACCGACTAAGAACTCCCATCATTAAGTAATGTCTAGCCTTGTACGTACCATAGCATACATGAGGGCTACCAACCCACTTGCATAGGGCACACCGGTCATAGTTCCATCTCGTATGATATTTTGGATGGCAATCCTCAACAGATAACTGCCTCGTGATAATCGAAATAACTAGTTGTTTGGTAATCGGGCCATAAAATCTCTCCGTACCTTTGACATAATTTACCTCGACCGAGCCAAAGCTTTTATTCTTCCTTGCCCTCGGTTATTTCCATTCCAATATACCCTCACACCAAGATCTTCACTAACTTTGCGTACAATCGAGACTTAAGATCAGAAAAATCATTAGCTTACTATTGCCTATGAACATCATATCATCAAACATAGTGGCCATTGGTACTTGATCACTTTTAGCTTTGTAATATACACAGTGATCACATTTTGATCTTACAAATCCTAATGACAAAATGAAAGTGTCAAATTTTTGGTACCACATCCTAGGAGACTGTTTTAAACCATACAGAGATTTCTTTAACTTGCAAACCAGTCTTTCTTTACCTTTTTCCACAAAATGCTTCAGCTGGGACATATAAATTTCTTCTTCAAGATGACCATGAAGAAATGTTGTCTTCACATCCATCTACTCAATTTCTAAGTCATACGCTGCTACAAGTGACAAAAGAAATCTAATAGATGTCAGCTTAGCTACAGGAGAAAAGATTTCTCCATAATCAATTCCCTCTACCTGGGAATAACCTTTCACAACCAGCCTTGCTTTATATTTTTCCACACTGTCGTCCAAACCTATTTTATTTTTAAACACCCATTTGCAGCCCACAACTTTTCTGCCTTTAGGAAATGGCACCAAACTTCAAGTATCATTCTTGTCTAATCATGCCATTTCTTCATTCATGGCTTCCAACCAAGAGTTTGAATCAGACATTTTAAATGTCTCTTTCACAGTCCTAGGTTCATCAGTGCTAGAAATTAAAGCATAGGCACAAGTAGACTCAATCAAAGAAAACCCATACTTATCAGGTTGCTTTCTTTCACGAGTTGACCTTCTCACAGGCTGAGGCCGAGGTGGTTCTTCATCTTCTTCAGAACTTTTAGAACTGCTTGAGCTCTCCTCAGTATCAGGTACATTTTGATTTTTCAATTCCTCTTTATCTGGTGTTGGAGGAATTCCTGCTACAACCTTTTCATTTTCTAATTTCTTCTCTAACTGTAGATCTAATGTAGAAGATTTCAGCTCACGAAAGATAACACTTCTGCTATACAAAACCTTCTCAGTCTCAGGATTCCAAAGCTTGTATCCTTTTATTCCAACGCTATAGCCAATAAAAATACACTTCACAACTTTGTTTTCCAACTTAGCTTTTTTTCAAATGGCACATATGCATATGCCTCACAGCCAAAGACATGAATTATATGTCTCAGAGAGGGCTTCTTTCCAAACCATGCTTCCAAAGGCGTCTTCTCAACAAGAGCAGAGTTAGGAGAACGATTTACCAAGTAACATGCTATAGAGACTACTTTAGCCCAGAATTTCTCTTCCAAGCCAGCACTGCTCGGCATACTTCGTGCTCTTTCCATTACTGTCCTGTTGAACCTTTCAACAACTCCATTTTGCTGTGGAGTATAAGGTGTAGTCTTATGTCTTTTAATCCCATGATCTGTACAGTACCTTTTGAATTCATCTGAACAAAACTCACCGCCATTGTCAGTCCTTAAGCATTTTATTTTCCTACTAGTCTATTTTTCTACAAGGTTTTTAAATTCCTTAAACCGACTGAACACTTTTGATTTACTTTTTAGAAAATACATAAATGTTCTTCTTGAATAATCATCAATAAACGACACATAGTATCTTTATTTAGGCAGAGAAGGAACATTCACTGGACCAAACACATCAGAATTAATATAATCAAGCAAACCAGAAGATTTGTGAGGACTAGAATAAAATGAAACATGGTGTTGCTTTCCATATATGCAATGCTCACAAAATTAGAACTCAAGGTTACAATCTTCAAGCCCTTCTACCAGGTTTTTATTTTTCAAGCTTTTTAAACCTTTCTCACCAATGTGGCCTAGCCTATGATGCTAGAGCATAGTCTTCTCTGCTATAAGTTTAACCTCCATGGAGTTTACACCATCAGGAATGTTTTCCTTCTTTTCTCCATGAGAAGCCTTAAGTGACTTTGCAGAGACACTGTTGCATTGAACAACCAGTGCATCCAGCTTGTACAGAGTACCAATTCGAGCACCCCTAACCAACACCATAGATCCTCTAGTCATCTTGCAGCCATTTCCAAAGAACGTGATCTGCACTCCAATATCATTCAGCTTACTTACATAAAGTAAATTACGAGCCAGTCCTGGTATGTGCATTACATCATTGATTTCCTTCACTCTTCCATCAGGGAATTGAATTTTGACTCTTCCACGACCAACAAATTCTAAAGATGAATCACTTTCCAAGTACACATTTCCACCATTGTATTCTTCATACTTTTTGAACCAGTCTCTATGAGATGTCATGTGGAAAGATGCTCCAGAATCAATCAGCCAAACATCATCTAATGCCCGTGTAGCCAAAGCTGCAATGAAGGCATCTGTATCACTCGAGAAGAATCATTTCTAGAAGAGTTCTTCTTCTTTTTCTCCTCCTTGCAATCCTTTTGGACATGACCAGGTTGCCCACAGTTCCAACACTTCACCTTGGACTTCTTGCTAGGAGACTTTGATCTCCCTTCCGATTTCGATCTGGACTTCTTGTCCTTCTTCTTGCCTTTCTCCTTTGGTCTACCTCTAATAGCCAGAGCCTCCTTTTCCATCTCAGAAGATTTTCTTCTCATTTCTTCTGATAATAGAGAAGCAACAACATCTTCCATCTTGAATGTGGATGTTGTACTCCCTATAGCCATCACCAAATGATCCCAAGAATCAGGCAGAGAACATAGCAACAACATGCAACGATCTTCATATTCAATCTTCACACCAACAGATGTCAACTAAGCAATCAGCATGTTGAAAGCATTTAAGTGATCAGCAACAGACCCTCCTTCCTGCATTCTTAAAGAGTACAACTTCTTCCTCAAGAACAACTTGTTCACCAAGGACTTGCCCTGATAAATGGATGCTAATCTTTTCCACAAGGAAGATGCAGTCTTTTTTTCATGCATGTTCAAAAGAACAAAGTCTGCCAAACAGAGCCTTATCAGCCCTTTTGATTTTCTATCTACCAGGTCCCAATCCTCTTGCTTCATTCCTTGAGGCATTGTTCCAGACACAACAGTCCAAAGATCTCGGTCTACTAACAAATCTTCCATTTTGAGTTTCCACAACTCAAAGTTGCTACCATTGAATTTCTCTATTTCCATCTTTCCAGATGTGCTCGACATCTTAATCTGTAATTAAATTATCAGACCTCTACCAGACTCCCACTGAAAAAAAAATTGACACAAAAAACCCAACCCTCTCACAAGGATAACACAACTGGCCAGGCTTTGATACCACTTGTAAGGAAAGCAACGGTGCGAAAACACTTTCCTAATGTCAAATCCATAGGGAAGAATGCAATGTAGGGCTTTTAATTTTCAAATTACAATCTAATTAAGACACACATGAAATATTTTCAAAAATAGAACAAATACACAAAGACAATTGAACAATAGATTTACGTGGGAAACCCTTTCGGGAAAAAACCCACCACACCAAGTTGAATCTCTTTGTATTACAGTAACAACAATTACATACAATCAGAAATACAACTCTCTGGTATTTCACAGTAGTTTCACTGTTCAATCTCTTTCATAGAAAAAAGCTCTCAATCACACGAAAAACTCATCACATAATTCTTATCACATTCTGATTTTATCCTCTTGTTGATCCTTATCCGCCAATGCTCCATCGAAGAAAGTTTCCATGCCTTTTTAGATTTTTCCTTGCATGCAGTTTTTCTCCAGTGCTGCAACTGATGCAAAAAATCCAACCATCATCCGTTTAAAAATTGCTTCCTCTGATTGGTCCACGAGATGCCACATAGGATGGTCGCACGGTCAAAGGGGGTCAAACTTTGTTGGCATATTGGTGAGACACTAACAGTGTCTCCTCGATGCCACAAAGTCTTCATATCGATATCACCAAGAGTCCCAGCAGTTGGCAAGTTGTTATAATGAAAACCAAAAGTCATACCGAATCTACCAATATCCATTTCATTCCTATCGGCAAGAGTTTCTCTTATCGGCGAGACTCATATCGAATGGAACAAGTCACATTGAACTTAGAGAAACCATCGACAAGACATACCGATCTCGCCAAGACCTCATATCAAAATCTTCAAGTCATGCCGGCGTGAGCCATTCGACATGACTATCGCTCTTCGGTGAGATGTCATACCAATAGACAAAGCTTCCACCGAATGATCTACCATTTTTGCCGAGATGTCATAGCGAACATCCCATGTCACCCTGAATGTCACATACTGTTGGCAAGATTCATGTCTTTCGCCGTGACATTTCATTGAGCTCCATCATGTCTTACTGAGTTGGCAAGACTGCTCTTCATCGATGGGACCTTTCATTGAGCATTACCAAGTCTTACCGAGTCAGCAAGACTTAAGCCCTTCGCCAAGACATTTCTCCGAGCGCCCAAAGTTAACCCGAAGACTTTTGGTGTGACTTATCCAAGTCGCCAAGACTTCTCAGCGAAGTCTTTTGTCACTACAAAGGCACCATGAGAATGCTCCTGTCGGCGAGACTTTCCGGTTTTGTTGAGAGATCTCCCCGAGATCCTTGTGTTAGCCCGATAGCTATATGCTATTGGTGAGGCATTCACCATTTGCTGGGACCTCTCCTCGACACTCGTGAGATACCCCGATAAGATCAAACTATCGCCCAAAGAACTCCATTCAACAAAAGGTCACGCCGAATGCTCCTAGTTACAGCGATAGACTTCATTTGACAAGACATCAACTTTGTCTTGGCGACATGACCTTTTCAAGCAGATTTAGAACAGTTAGTCGGCAAGACATGAACAATGTCACAATGAATTTTCCCTTCAGGAGTTCCATGTCAGTAAGGATTGAGGCACATACTCCAACACCCATAAGGAGTAAAATTTGTTAAGTTTAAAGAGGATTTTATAGAGTTTTGCTTGTACAAAGAAGTTTTGTTACCTTTTTCCCTTGATGTCAAATGGGGAGAGAAAAATTTGCACCTAATGGGGAGTGTTTGTGCATATATTTTTGTTTTTTTCATCAATGAAAAAGGGGGAGATTGTTTCATCTTGATGAGATTGCTTTTTATTGATGTCAAAAGTGTGTTGAAGACTCTATATGCTCCAGAGATAGCTAATGTGCAAAGATATCAGTTTGTACAAATCAACAGTGCAATTTATCGATATGCTTAATGTCTAAGTGTGATGCATAAGTGGGTATACATGTTATAATGTGTTTACAATAGGTCTACATTGATATATTTCCAATTTGGTGTACCACACTTAGTGAAAAGATGCAGAAGTTGTGCCTAAGGCATTCACAGTATATATCCTAAGGTAGTGACATAGTGTTTTGGTTTGCATCCTTCTATAGAGAAAGGTTTAGTATTATAATACAAAATATAAGAAAATAGAGATGTGAAGGTGTAATATCCAAGATCTCAAGTCATTACACCTTCTACAGTGAAAGATAGAAGTGGCAGAGTTCTAGTATGTGCTCTATCAGTGCAAAGTGGTGATGAAGGCTTATTGGAATGCTTTTCATTCCTTTGGATGTGATTTTTTGGCCATGTAGTTTTGAGGACATGATCAATGATGTTCAATGCATGCTATATTGAATATTCAATTGGTTTGGTGCTCCGCAAGTTTAGTTATTCTATGTCAGAGTGTTATAGTTGGTTTTAGATGCCTATCCTTCATCATAACATATGTTTGTTTTCTTACGGCAATAAAAGATTGTATAGATCATTGGTATGAGTTTTTATGGACACTCTACATGTCTCAGTGTTTGTGGCTTGAAGCGCATGAAGACATTTCTTGTTTCCAATACCACAAAAAGTGTTTAAGTTAGTTTATGAAGTTATGTTGTTGCTAAGGCCAACTAGGGTATGTTGGTGATGTGCGCTACTATTTCAAGATTGAGAGAACTTCAAGAAGTGTTTGTAGATGTGGTATGAGTCATGTCAACTCATTTGGATGAGATGTAAATAATGTTATATCATTTTTGTATACCACCAATAAAGATGTAGGATGACATGCTACAAGTTTCATTATTTTCTTATTTGTGGCTAACTGAATTTATGTTTTGTGTGTGGATGATATATATAGAAGATCAAAGATGTGAAGTGTATGATAGAAGTATGTGAAGATGCATGAGTGCATGAGCAGAGCATGACAAGATCTACCATAGACCTAATGCATATAATTGATGACTATCAATGGTTGAAGCCATAATATCATTCATATTTCATATGTTATTTCTTTCAATTAGGGAGTAGTAGCTTCCTTGGGTTTTAGCCCCTGAATCAAACTCAAGGAGTAGTTGGTTCCTTGGGTTGTATCCCAAAATCAGATTGTAAACTATTTTTATTTGTTAGGTTGGATTAGGACAGCAACTCCTAGCATAATTTCTCACTGTGGTTTTTCCCCTGTGGGTTTCTCCACATAAATATGGTGTTATTTGTGTTCTTGTATGGTTGTTTGTCTTCTCTCTTGTTTTGATTAAGTGGATGAATGCTTAATTGGTATAACTTAACTTCAACAATAGTTAATTGGGATTAAATTTAATAGCATACTGATTCACCCCCCCCCTTAGTATTCATGTTTGTTCAACAGTCTATGCTAGTATATTAGGAAATCAAATAGAGACTTAGAGACTCATTCTCAATAAATCTATGCTATAATTTGTATGTTTCCCTACTCCACTTTGTTGTTAAATAAAGTCATGATAAGTTAATTTTTCTTTAGATATGTAGTGCAAATTATCTTGGTTCTACTAATGATTTTAACTTAATTATTCGATGAATTTGTGTGCAATTAATTTATCTTTTTCAAGTTGATTGTGTTCCTAAAAAAATATAAAACCCTAGAATAGAGAAACCTTATGGATATTGTATGGTGGTATTAAAGAAGGAAGTCCTGCCAATTTGTTGGGTGAATCTTTTGTATGCAACTAAGCCAAAGAGATCAACATGTTTTAGAGAGAGAGAAGAAAAAGTTAGAGACCACGTCACATCATATTGGAGTGTAAATTGGAAGCTGAGGTATAAAAAAAATCATAGATCAAGATGATGAATGGAGATATTTCATACAACTACAACAACAAATGGCACTGAGGTCAAAGAAAATGGAAATAAAAAGAGCAAGCAACACAAATACTACTCCAAATGTTATAGAACATGAACAATGCTAATAATTTCATCAAATTTGCACACAATAATTGAACAAAAGGTAGTAAATCAAATCAAAACATGTCTAAAAATAATTATAGTAGGGTTCCCAGACCCATACAACCCTTATTAATACCGAGATTTGAGTTGACACAAGAAGAGGAAGAGTTGAATCCAATGGAAAATTATTTCAATCTGTGCATAGATGCCTATTGAAGACTTGATCTATAGGTTAGGTGTCAAATTCCATTTATATATTCCATAATGGTAAAAGGGAATCAAGAGGGAGACAACATATGCAACAATTTAATAAAGATCTCTAGCAAATAGTGAGTAAGTTGAATCTCCCAAATTTTGATGGCTTGGGGAAGGTCATTACATGAGCTTGGGTGCAAAAATAGATGCATGTATTTCATCCAACCCAATGAAATAGGATGAAGCTATCAAGTTTATTATTATTCATTTGGATGGTACAACACATTAGTGGTGGCATCATGGGCTAGTCACATAAGGACATTGTAGTGTGGTGACATATGTTAATTCACACAAAGGTTCATAGATAGGTTTGATAGGAAGGATCCTGAGGTGCATTTTAGAGAACTGACATGACTAAAGTAGTGTGGTTTAAAAGAGAAGTATATAGAAGAATTTAAAAAGGTTTTAGTCATGGTATTAGATGTTACAAATATGAGACTTATGCTTTTATTTATTGAGGGACTACTAGAGTCACTATGAGGGTTATTTAGAGATTTTAAGCCAACCTTATTAAAACATGTTATTCAAAGGGCTTTAAAATTGGAAGATTCAATGGTCAAGAACAAATTCTTCTCCAAGGGTGCATCAATAGAGTGACATATGAAACCCTTCCAAAAGTATACCCCTCAACCAATAACATTACCTTCAAAACCAAACAAGATTGAAGAAACTAAGAATGATATTTGGAGGAAGAAGTTTTGTTTTTATTGTAGAGATCCATTTAAGCCAGGCCATAGATTCTTGTGCAAGGGGAAAATACATTACATAGAGGTTCCTTCTGAAGAGGACTCAAAATCTGAAGAAAATCGTCCTAAGGCAATTGATGGGATATAATCTAGGAAAAAATTAGAAGAAGAGATTTTGAGAGGTACTCTTTCTACTCTTTCCAAGTCACCCAAGTACCATGCTTTGAGAGTTTGGGGGATCTTGTAAGGTCTCAAAGTGGTAGTGTTGACTGATAGTGGTGCCACTCATAATTTTATAGATGCAAATTTGGTTTCTAGGAAAGGTTTTAATGTAAAAAAGTTTGATGGGTTTAATGTTATGCTTGCAAACAACCACATTATTCCTTGTAAGGGATGGACACAACAACCTGACTTACTTTTGGGGAGGTATCAATTCAAGGATGATTTCTACTTTGTGAGTTTATGCGAAATAGTGGATTTTGGAGTGATCGTGAGTCTAATTTTGGAGCTAGCACATTAGAAAGGAAAAGTTTCATAATTGACCTCCAAAATACTTGTTACCTGGTTCATATATTGACCAATCTAATGGCCATATCATCTAGTAACTAGGTGTCTAGGGTCCAGATATGTAGTTAACAATAGCCCTAAACACCATAGGAAGTGTGAGAAATAACACTTTGGGGTTGAGCACACCACTAATAGGGCAGCATTTGGGTAGCTAATATGGGTGGAACTCTTAACCCTTGGAAAAAAAATAGATCAACCTTCACAAAGGGCAACTAAAAACCAATACTCCAACTATAGTCACCCATAACAACAAACTATCTAGGAAACTCTAACCAAGGGTTTGTGTTGGTATATTGGGTAGTTAAATAGAGAACTCATTCTCAATAAACCTATGTTAACATTTGTATGTTTCCCTATTGCACTTTGTTGTTAAATGAAATCATGAAAATTTATTGATTTTCCTTTAGATATGTAGTGAAAATTATCTCAATTCTATTGGTGATTTCAACTTAATGATTGGATGAAGTTATGGGCAATTAACTTATCTTTTCTATTTTGATTTTGTTCATCAACAAATCTAAAACCCTAGAATAGAGAAACCCTATGGATATTACATAAGATCACTCCCAACTCTCTCCACTAGTTTGATACCCATATCATCCACTTGGCTCATCTCCATGGCCTCATCTTTCTCATCAGCATCAATAGGTACTTGGGTGGAAAACACCATAATCTCAACTTACTTTAGCCTAAATGGTGATCTTTGATGCCTCCTATGTTTTGGAGGAAACCTCCTTCTATTTATTTTTCTCTTTTGTAGGTTCATTTCGTGTAATAATAAAATGAGGCATGTTAACCGTTTCATAGTGACTAAATGGATGATCAACTACATGTATAGAAGACTTGTCATTGTGATAGAAAAAAAATCTTTAGAAAGTGTGGATGGTACAATCCTTATATCATGTACCCATGGATGAACTAATAAAATGTTATATGCTACTTTTTTAGGTATCACATGGACAAGATAATCAATAGTAAGTGATCTAGATGCAATAGTGAGAATTATAGTACCTAAATACTCTAGTAGTATTATCAAGCTATTTGATAGTAATGTTTTATTAAATTTCATCTTTGACATGTCCATATTTTAGTTTTTCAAACAATCTTCACTATAAATGTTCGAGCTAGATCCATTATCAACCAAGGCACACTTTATCTTTATATATTAATATTTCACTATAACATGTAAAGGTAAATGCTCATTAATAATTGACTCAAGTGGGCGATTTTTTCTATCAAAGGAAATGTTATCCTTGTGTTTATATGCTAAATATCTATCATAGAAGTAGTATCAATGATGGAATATTAAAATACACTTGGATCTTTTCTAAAGCTTTTTGTATGATATCCTTGTATAGAAGTGATTATAATGACAAATCCCAAAGTGATATCTTAGCTTAAGTATTTTTAAGTTAGTCAATAATATTATATCCTTACATACCTTGCTTTTAAATGAAGGTGTAGGAGGAATGTTAATGTTATGAAGAAACTACTATGACTAAGTAGATGCAGTTTTCTAAAACTTAGAACCATATTATAATAAGTGTGACCAACCCACATGATAAATCCATGAAATAGGGACCTCATAAAACATAAGCTTATATATTCACAATTTTATCCACTAGCCATTTGCTAATAAGTATGACCTGTTGTATGATAATTATGTGAATTGGAAGCCTCAAGCCTCATGAAACATAGGTTTATACCTCAGGGAGAAGAATTAGGGTGACATTAAATTACAAACCTAGGTCCCTTAGAATTGTAAAGAGTATTTTCCATATGAACATCATGTGAAGATGATGAACACATATATCAAAATATGGGACATCAAAAGACACATGGAAAATTTAAAACTATCCTTGGACATATTAGGGAAATCAAAATATGCAATAAAATCATGTGCTAATGCCTTAAATGAATGATAAGACAAACAATATGGATCAAACCATGACAAAACTCTATTACTTGAAGTAATTCAGAATTCACTCACCAATAAGATATCATCATTTAAGTACCTTGTAATTAAGAAGTTAAAATTGAATTAATATGTAAAAATGCATTATTAAAAACATTAAAGTTATTATATCCCATAATAAAGTATCATCATGCATATCCATAGCACCAACATGATATGTAAGAGAATTATCATCACAAAGCATCATCACATATATAAGAAGGTAACTCACATAAATCACTATCTCTAGACTCCTCATAAGATGAATCATTAAAGGAACATGAATCCAAGGGTGAGGAATAATATTATCATGACATATAAGAACAATATATCATCACTATCCAATACATCATAATGATTAGTTGATGGAGAGGGAAGCTCATCATATACTATATATCATCTTTAGATATGTCACAATAAGGTGTAGATATCTTATCAATATCCATCATACAATATGTATCATCACTGTGAACCAAAGCATAAGAAATAAAGGTTTTAAAAGCATCATGCTCATGCACAACACTAGCACTAGTTATAAAAATGTGGAATCAAATTGAAACTTGTGGACAAGTCAAGTGAATATATAGAAAAGAGAAAGAAAAACACTAATCATCTCTATGAAGAAGGGAAAATCATATACATTATGAAATGACGCCTATATTGAGAATATATTCCTATCCATAGTGTAAAGACATGAGAGCATGAAGGATGGAAGGATCAAATAATACAAAATGTAGGAAAACATCAAAATTGGCAAGGCATGCATGTATTTTCCCGAGCCACAATTGAAGAAGAAACGACGCATTTGACTGGTAACACAGTGATGCAATTGACTAGTAAAACTTTATTTATGTTTTCAGAAATCTGAAATTTTCAATTGATTTGTGTGTTACTAATATCTTATTTTCAGCGTGTGGCCTTTTGGAGTTAACAAGCTTTTGCAGGATGATTGACGGAGACGATATTGAAAACTACTAACGAGTTTTTCTGTAGGATGCTTTTCGAAGACCCTAGTTAATTTTGAAACAATTTGTTTGGTAGCGTAGCAAATCTTTCCTTTGGTTAAAATTTATGAGTGTCTACTATCTTTGGTGCGAAAGCACAAGTCTGGTTACCCTTACGACTTGGTACATCGAAGTATCCTCTCCCCTTGTGCATCCATGTGATCCTGGGTGTAAGAGAAATGGTTACCAACTCTAGAACTTGGGCCTGTCCTAGTGGGAAAAAGTACTCACCCCAGGACGACTCAGACCGGTAGCACCCTGAACCCGAGGGACTTCCAGCCAGTATATAAAAGTGGGTTCTTGGGGAAACCCCAAGAATCATGAGTGTGGTTCTGACGAGATGGATCCGAAAGGGGACTTGCGCCGTATGGATCACACTCCACAAACGGAATGCCCGTACTAAATACCTTTTGTTTTAGAGACCAACCTATTTGTGGCCATTGCTTGCTATAGTGCAGGGTATAGTATCATGCCCGAAGATTACTCACTATTGATCCCCTTGAGTAGAGATAGCAGTTCTTGGGAGGTCATTTCCCAAAGAATTCAAAATTGGTGTGCTCGAAAGACATTAATGAGCCATGGAGGGGAGCCAATGCCACTAAAATTCTAAGCTATCCGTTCTCGAGAAGGAAAGGTGTTCATCACCAATCCGGGGTATTTCGGTGGGCTATACCAAGTATACAAACCCTAGGCCTTTGGCCTATTAGGATGTGCTTGTCTTTTGTCAAATTAAACATTCTTTGAGTCCAAAATCGAAACTGAAAACACTTTGTCTTATGATTGTCTTTGATTGTCAGAATTTGATCACAGAAAATGGAGTCAAGTTAAATTTCATGTCACTAAAAATTCACAAAGAGTCAAAACTGTTCACCAGAAACTCGCAATTGATTTTTTGAGTCGCATCTGCTACATTCTGAGTCATAACTATAATTTTGAGTCGCATCTGTCTAGTTTAGAGTCGCATCTGCTAGTTTAGCTCGCAATTGCTTTGGAAAAACCACATGCGTTATATTCTGAGTCGCAACTGTCAGTACGAGTCGCATCTGTTAAAAGGCTAACCGCATCTGTCAGGGTCAAACCAAACTTTACCAGAGAAACACAATTGATTATGGAGAACCGCATCTGATAAACTTGACCACATATGTTAGATCCTGCAATGCATCTGTCTGATTATCAGAAAACTAGAATTCACAGTCACTGTCCAGTCACCACGATTATACTAGTTTCAGTTGTCTTTACACAAACAGTCCTTGAATAGAAACCTGAAACGATTTGCTCAATTTTGCATTCTTTAGGTTCATTTGGTCATTACCATAGTTGTCTTAGTTCGGAGTTTAGTTGCACCTTAGGATACATATTACTTTGCATTAGACTTCTAGAAAGGTCACTTTTACAAACTTTAGGAGTAGTCCACCATCTATACTCTAGAAAAATCATAGTGTCAACAAAATTTGTCATTGAACCTAGTCTTATCATCTTATATTTTGTCCTACAGAGAGTCCTCCTAGCTCATCAGTCTAGCTAGGAAACTCAACTTGTCTTTGATCCTTGTCCTACATTGGTTCCTTGACTTAAACTAAATTGACACCTTGATTAGATTTTAGGTAGTTGGTCCCTTTGTCCTAGGTTTATAGAACTGATTTTTTTTAGGAACCTTGATTAGGATTTGCATCTTCAGATCTTAGGCTAGTTTCATCCTAGAACATTTCTTATTTTGCATAAAAAAATCCAAAAAGCATAGACTAGAGTCATACTGTTCATAGATATAGTCTTGCATAGCCTACATATTGAGCTTGTCTTACATGGTTGAAACTAGGTCTAAGAGAAGAGAGAGAGAAAACATGTCAAACCCAAATGAGTTCATCAATCCATTTTCTTCAAGACCTCATAAGACTATATTAGAAAAATTCACCACTAGAAACACTCAAGGACATATTACAGTAGAGGACATAGAGGCTTCCGCACAGGACCCTGAGTTTGCCTCTTTTGTAGATGAGTACCTAGCAAATGATCATCAATGATTTTTAGGCAAATTGCTAGCTGAAGGTGCTACTTTACCTCCAGGATTTGATATCAGCACCTTACAAACTCAACCTACACAAGGGACAAATACCATGACTACTAGTACTACTATACCTTAGGTCAGCACAACAATGCCATCTACCACATCTACACAAAGTACAATAGTCCATACGTCCCCATTTGGTACATCTAGCATGACATTAGGATTTAACTTCACTGTAGGGGCTTCATCGTCCACTCCCTTCGGTCCTCTTGTTGGGAGTAAAAGACCTAAAATGTTAGCCTCTACACCTTATGTTGGTGTCCCAAGTCTGCAATCAACAACCACCCCTACTGCTAGTATCACGAGTACCATACCACAGTCGGTGGCCATACCTAGTGCTCAAGTCACTAGAGCTATACCAAGGATTACACAAACAGGAGGCATTCCCTCCTTCCAATATGGCAATCAAAATCCTTTTTCATAGATTGGTAGTCAGAATCTATCCACATAGATTCCGAGTCAAATCCAATTTACATTGATTCCGAATCAGAATTCTTTTGCACAGATTGGTAGTCAGAATCTGTCCATATAGATTCCAAGTCAAAACCAATTTACATTGATTCTGAATCAGAATCCTTTTGCACAGATTGGCACTCAGAATCCATTTACACAGATCTCAGGTCAACATCAATTTATGTCGATTCCAGACCAGAACACATTTACCAATATTCTGAATCCAAATCCACCTCAGGTGCCAACGTTTAATCGAAACCCATCATGAGATTTTGGATTTCAGAACACATACACGGATTCGCATAATCCCCCTAGCACATCTTTGACCCAAGTTGACGTCTTACAAACACAAATGCATGCATTACAAATGCAAATGGATAACATGTCTGTCAACTAAGAAATATTTTTCAACAAATGACATATGCCCATTTCCCTTTGATAGATCATTGTACATGACACCTTTCCCTCATGGGTATGTCATACTGAATCTCCATAAGTACAATGGCAAACAAAATCCAATAGAACATATCAGGGAATTGTCTACCATATGCATAGATTTCACTTATGACCCCACGATTCTATGAGGTCAAGCTTTCCCAAGAAGTTCAGGAATTCACTAGAATGGTTTTCGGTCTAGATTCTCGCATTAGATCTTGGGGTGAACTAGTTGAGAAATTTGTGGAGCAATTCTCCTTCAACATTGACCACGAGATAAATATAGCAACCTTGTGCCACACAACGCAAGACGAAGGTGAAACATTCATTGCTTTCTTCCAAAGATGGAGAACTATTGCTAGTAGGTGTCCTATTGAAATACCTGAAAAAACAAAAGGTTACAATGTTTCAAGAAAACCTTCATCCAAAACTCATGAGTAACTTAAGGGTACATTGCTACATATCTTTTTCAGAACTTGTGGAAAAAGGGGTGATAATAGAGAAGGATCTA
>VDFB02061890.1:0-13317 GCA_007258455.2 Sequoia sempervirens | reverse complement strand
TGTCCATGCAATAGGATTTTCCCAGTAATACTACCTCCACCACACAGGTATTTGCTGTAGAACAATTAAAAGTGAAAATTCAGAAAATGCAAATCAAATACAATAAAATTATCAAAGTTAAATGAAACTTCCTCAAAGAGTCGGTAAATCTTACTGGTCGAGCAATAAGAAATCCAGAGAAGATTATCCAGAATCCATAGAAGAATGAGGAAACAATGGAAGCAAACTGGGCACCAGGAGTCAGGGCTACAGTCATCATCCCATATAAAGTGAAATAGAGTAGGCACATGAATATGAAAAACATAAACCAGAAAAATTTAGCTGCTGTCCAGAAGAAGTCAACCATGGAATGAACAATCAAACAGTACAGGACTGCTTGGGCCATGACATATGGGATCTCAATGGCAACCTGCAAAATAGTCAAAAGCGAGTTATGTTAGATAATATAGCAGATTCACATCCAGAATGTTTATGGATAGGAACTATAATATAAAGATCCTCCAAATTGAAATAAGAGAACACTAGTTTTTATGCTTTGTTGGCCTTTTTGGTGCTTTTAACTACGTCAACATTGGCCTGCTCTGTCTCCAACCTTAATCTAATTCAGTTTTCAGTTTTCACTCATATTGCCCTATATGGATAAATTATTTATTAAGTTATTTATTTGCTACATGCACTGGGTCATTTACTTACAAGAAAAATCTATTCATTTTCTGGTTCTCCCGCCCAATTTTTGTTTGGTTAAACTCAAGTTGTGAGTATTTCTTTTATTGACGGAACATGGCTGGCTATGAATTAAGAAACCATTTTGCCTGGGCTATTGCATATGGAATAGCTGAGCGCATGCCAGCTGCCTTTCCACGATAGAACACAGTTCGCTCTACAGCAACAATGGGTTGAACAGATGAAGAATCGCTGACCCCAAGGAAAATTGTTGCAGCATATAGGGCTCCAAGGATATTGTTCAGATCTTCTTGTTTGTGTTTGTCAAACAAAGAATCACACAATCTTATCAGAATATCCTGTGGATAATGGCACTCCAATAGCTTAAGTATTTCAGTATATGAAGCCAACTGATGCTCTCAGATCTTACGTTTTCCTGCCAAGTTTCCAGAATATACTTCCAAACATAAGGGCCGAGACAAATGTGAAAAAAATGCGGACAACATTATATGGTGGGTTCCTCCAGTAAGACCAATGCTGCTTCCAAAAGCAAGCTATGCATTGAACAAAGTAGCTCTGAGAATATTGGGTAGAAAAGTGGAGGTCCTTAGAGCCAGGCGCAGGTGTGATTAGCTCTTTGACAAGTGCCTGGTTCCGCCTGAAACAAGATGGCGTAACTGAGTGCTATAGAGAAACAATAAATGGAAGCAATTGAAAATTCATGTATGCACAGACACACAAATCTTTGAAGCAGGGGTCATTGACTACTTACCCACATGAAAAAAAGCATCAACCTTTCCTGGGTTTTAGAGAAAAGACAGCCTTTTCACCGTGAAGAATAGTTTCAAGGACTACGCATACGATGGAGTTTCAAGAAAGGATGACCCACAGGTGGAGGCCTACAGGGCTAGATAATGAACCAAGAAAGGCTTACAGATAACATAGAATTATCTACAAGCAGAAACAGAGGCAGAGGTGGAGGATTTTCCTGTGAGAAGGCCTTTATTGAACAGAAAGAGGAGAAAAAGATGAGAGACAGAGGAACAAGGTTAAATGTACCTGCAACTGATATTAAACAGGGTGATTTGGAGGCGGTGGATGAATACGGAAACTGCTCCTGCCTTTGACTTGAGACACAGAAACTGAATAACGATGAAGCGATAACAGCAGCTCTACCTTTTTTCGTGAAATCCAGTGTTTTCCAAGGGTGGTGGGTGCGAAGAGATAGGGCTCCCGGGAGTTTCAATCAGCTTCTGCAGCCAGCAGGGAAGAATAGGAATGAATTGATGGGGTTGATCCCAGTCTGGAAAAAGATCCGACTAAAGGTGTCAGCTCAGCACGAAGGGTCTGCATCCTGCAGACGCCTAATGGCCAACTGTCCAAACCAGCTGATAATCTGCAGGTGCCTCCCTCAAACCTCGTGCGATCTCTTGCATCGGAAGCTGCTAATGCATGCGAACCACCTGCAATGCCAGTCAGAGACTGCCAACAAATTCTGCATTAAAATTTTGGTTAAAAAACCAACTTGTTCATAATCTAGTTCAAAATAAATCTATACAACAAAATCCTAACGATTTGATTGGTTGAATCAAAAAAGTTTAATCACCATTTAAGTTATGAAGCCTCACTGTAGTAAGTAATAATAACACAGGTGGGTCTGGCAGCCTCCTGCTACACACCTTAAATTATACAAAAATTACATACCAAAACAATGTTGAAATAAAAAGAAAATCTAAAAGAAAGATAAAAAGAATCAATAAAACACACTACAGTCAACGGTATTAACTTAAAAGAATACAAATTATACACTGTTTAAGATAGTTTGATTCTTGAAATGTTTAAAGATACCTTTGAAACATGAAAAAAAGTCCAAAAGAAGACATAAACTAGCAATCGCACCTTAGTGTGCAATGGGTACGCTGAAGAAGTGTGGAAGGTCAATTAGGAAATATTTTGGTCTAGTTTTTGCATACATTTGTGTAGTACACGAGGTCAATTGGTAAAACCTCTGAATCAGGAATATAATCAAACTCTATAAAAGATCATATGAGTCAATATAGCGTTCGAGATATTTTGACAATATATTTGTACCTTAAAATATTATGATAATATCTCCAACCCTAGTACTCTATATACGCGAGTGTACCAAAAAAAACCATGCATCGCATCCAAATATGCCAAATTTCTCTAGTGTTTTCAAAATTATTGACTGGTTGCACAATCTTTGTTAAAAGAAGTTTTTCTTTTACATTTTTCCACATCAAGAAATCTTTGATGGCTACATTTTATGTTTATAGAGTTGTCAACATGATTGATGCTCAAACTCAAACTCAAAGAATTTCCATCGCATACAATGCTTATTTCATGAATTTCATTCTTTGTCATGGAAAGACATGGAACCGTATAAACTTTTAATTGGATCTCCATCACTAATGATAGAGTATTGGATTTGTTCCCTATAAGTATATATACAGCTCATTAATGAATGGTATATAAAATGCAAACTATCTATCTAAAAATTGAGAAATTATAAATAGAATGAATGGATACGTACATTGCTATAAACATAATCAATGGATTTATAGAGATTATGATTTGAACAGGCAAAAATTTGAACTTGGCATCTCAACATCTTCCAGGTCCAACTAAATGAATCAGTTTTGTTTTACTGTTGATTGTGATATATGTAAAATTTCTTTCAATGCATTGTTATGTGGATAGTGATTGAGGCAGGGTATTGTGGAGGTAAATTGTTGATTGTCGTAGTTTGTGGAATGGTTGCAGTCATAATGATTTCTAGAATGCAACACATTTTTCTATGCCTACTCTAGGTCTTAATTCTTTCCAAAACACACCATCTCATACACTAATTATGTAATCCTCTATCAGAGACTCCAGGGACTAATCAGTAAACATTTCAAATACCCCAATAAAATAATTTCAACCATCAAAAATTTTAATTTCATGAAATGAATAAGATTGTGTTGTTATGACAAGGTATATTCAAGTGTGATCATATTCACAAATATGTGGTCCAAGATTACTAGGCACCATGTTCAAGGTTTAGTTCTAATTTAGGTTTCCCCCACTTGAAAGGGACAACATATTCAAGATAGTTGGCATATATACCTCTAATATTTGACTCCTAAGATGAAGAGAAATTTTCCCTAGGTTTAGAATAGGTCATAATTCTTCAAAAAATAAATCATTTTTTTTCTACACCATTGTATTTGCTCATCCCCTATAAATCAGTCTAGGGGTCAATCTATAAACACTTCAAAAACCCCTTTGATGATTAACAAAATTCAATTTCATGAATGAAGTAGGTTTTTAATATGTTGAGTGATTTTCGGTGTGAAATCAAAATCATGTACCAAAAAGAAACTCTATCAGAAACAAACCTCCCATTGATCATTGCACAAACATATTGTTTGTCAACACTGTCCTTTGCGACCTGGAGTGTTTTTGGAAGATTCATTGACCTTTTTAACCAAAGTTACCTATGTCAACAAGATCCAAACTTTTTAATTTAGGTTTGACAATTATTTTATAGGATACATAAGCAATTAGTTAGGTAAATAGAATAACCAATGAGATTTATAGTTCATGAACACTCAACCTCATCTTTTGAGACTCCTTCCCAACCTGGAATATTTGCATTTTAGTATTCCAAATCCATTTGAATATTGAGAAAATGAAAAGAATATTTGTGTTTTTTTATTCTAAATCCATTTGGGTATTGAACTGGTAAAAATATATATTAATTGGATTACTCAGCCTGTTTTTATTATAGAATATTTAGATCATTGAACAAAAGAATTTAACAAAAACCAAAATAAATAATATTTTTGTTCTTTGAAACAAAAGAGGAAAACTGAATTTAGTTTTTTTAATCCATTTGGGCATTGTGCATGGTGACATACATATCAATTGAGGCACTCTTCAACATGTTACCATATAGACCTAAATAGAAGGCAAATGAAACGGAAATATGGAGGCTAGACTCACCACAAAAAGGAAATTTGGAGGAGGAAATGCAACTGAAATATTAATGGTTGGAAAACCCAATTGAGATTTTTGATCATTTGCCATATTTATGGATTTGTAATGATAAGTTGGACTAAAATCAAACACTGCCTCATGGTCGGCTTTCAGTTATTGTCCAAAAGCAACCAAAGAAAACAAGCAAAGCAGTTGTACCGAACAATCAAGGGGCTGCAACAGATGATCATCAAAATTCCTTCATAGTTGCTCATAAGATAGTGAACAACCAGATAGATTGGCATAACCTTTTAAGGGTTTATTTGGTTGTATACAAAACTCTCATTACATAAGCAAGAGCTAAATATTGGTTATTGTAAGAGCTTTTCTGTATAATGAGATATTGTAAGAATTTTTCTAAATAAATAATCTAAGTAAGAGAGCCCTACTTCACAGACGTATAGGATTGATAACTCATTACTCCACTTAATCCTCCAATCACAACCAAGAGATGCTATGGATAGGATTCAGGCTATGATTATTTTAAGGAGAGCTGAGGATGGTATTAGGATTTCGTGACTGTGTTAGGGTCAAGGTTTTGTGAGGCAAAGAATTCACGTTCATCACACCATTCAAAAAAATTACACTGCACAATAAGTTCAAATCAGCATTTTATGTATTTAAATATGGTTGTTTATAAAAATGAGAATAAGCACCTTTCTATTAAAACATGCATGGACAATAGTCTAACAGATAGGATGTTATAGTAAAAAACAAATCAGAAACAAAATGAAAATTACATAATTCAAAATTAAGTTCAAATATAGATCTCAAACCATAAAAAGAGCAACTATGTTTTGTCCAAAGGTTGGTTGATACATGTTTGTTCAAGATCTCTTTAAGCTTGACAAGATGCATGTTTTATCGTCAATTGATGAGCTTTCAAAATACTAGCAAATGTTGTAGACAAACATCGTTAAAGCCTCCATAATCCCTTGTCGATATCTTTTTCTCAATGGCCTGCAAAACTTTCAAGGCCGAATATTTATAAGACATACATTTTTTAAAGGAATAAGAGAAGCCTCAAAAATATCTATAGCTTGCAGATGCTCACT
The DNA here is from genome assembly GCA_007258455.2 of Sequoia sempervirens. Lineage (NCBI taxonomy): Eukaryota > Viridiplantae > Streptophyta > Pinopsida > Cupressales > Cupressaceae > Sequoia > Sequoia sempervirens. The sequence goes on along the minus strand of VDFB02061890.1, from coordinate 7,558 downwards.
TTTCAAACCCTATTTTTAGTATCCTTCTCGGTTATATAATGTCGTTTGTTGTAGCAAACTATTTATAGGTTTCAAAGAATAAAGAAATATATTTTCATATTTACAAAATAATCATTTATTCTTCGAACTATCTACCTAAACCTTTTATTGACAGTAGAGAAATCATAAGCACCCTTCGTATGAACATTATTTTCACTTAAAATAAAAATTTGAACATATAAATGCCTGCAGAAAGCGAGAGCGATGGCAGAAGCACTGGGTAACATATAGGTTGAGGACTGGCATGAATCCTGCAGTAATTCCAGCGACAAACTGCCATGGCCCATTGTACCCATTCAAAAGAAAGCTCTAAGAAAGACTTTCTAAAACAAAAATTAACAAAAAAAATTATACCCATTACAGTTTCGTGCATAATGGATGGATTTATGGGGTGTGGAGATGATAAGAGCACATGGGCAAATAGATATTAAAAAATAAGAACTTTGTATATGTATTCATGAGCATCCAACGACCGCTTAATAAATGACCATAGCACGCCCTAACACTACTAGTGTCATTATCTTCTCTAGAATGTGGGGGAAGGAAAACACAAAATGCACACAAAACAAAAAGCTAGTGAGTAATACTGTGGCTATGATTCAAAGTCGGCATGCAAGGAGTTATTACGATTCAAATTAGCATATACATTGGTAGATCATCAAACAAGGCGCCGCTAGAGAAGAAGATATTGACAGTGATGACCAAACAATTCCTCCATATAATAACTATTACTTGCACCCCAATGAGGTGCAATACTTATGTCGATAGGCTGAGCCCACATTATTTACGATTGTGAAAAGCAGTGGATGACATGAAGAAAGTAGCGATCTATCTCACCTATCCCTCTCTACCTCTCCCTCGCTCCCTCCCTCCCCCCTTCTCTCTCCCTCTTTTCTCTCCCTCCCTATCTCTATCTCACTTATCCCTCTCTACCTCCCTCTGTCCCTTTACCCTCCTCTCTCTCTCTTTCTCTATCCTTCCCTCTCTACTTATTTTCCCTCCTCTCTCTCTTTATCTATCCTCCCCTCTACTTCTTTACCCTCCTCTCCAATTCATTCCAAAAATAACACTTCCTATACAACTTTAGTTTTTCATTTTTCTATTTGTTCATTGTTTGGATTTTATAACACAAAACAAATACCAGGAAGTTTATCCTTTATGACCTCCATACTAATGAATATCGGCCATTCCACAACCTCTGAAACTCTAAAAAAGCTCTGCTTTCTTACACTATTAATTTTCCACGATATTCTTCGAAGATTCATACATTTATGGCTGCGAAGAAACTTCTAATGGAGACTAAAATGTATTCGCACCTCTTCCACAGACATTGTACTGAAAAACATTTGGCCCCTATTGAGCGATGATGAATATTGAATGTGTAATAATTTTAGTTCACAATTATTTTCCCATAGTGCATATTAAATTTTCATCAATATTTCTCATGCTCAATTTACTCACCACTATTCATTGTGTTAGGTAGTAAGTTGCTATCTAGAAAAAATCAATTAAATTTTAGAATTTTCTTGTGGAAATTCATTTCCAAACTTCCTATGGTAAGTTAACATTATCTGGGTTGGATAAGGTCTAATAAACCTATTAATCAGACTAAACCCAAGTGCAACTTTACAGTCTTTCACATCTCACTGGGCGTATTATGTGCTACTACAAATTTATGGGACTTGTATGCATATTTCGCATGAGGATCTTCCTATCACATCAGGTTATGTATATTTTATCATTACATCTAGATATGTGGACTTTCTCTATGCAATGACCCCTTAGGAAACTTCTATGTAGAGCTTCTATGTGGAATTTCCTCTCTACAACTTCCTATAGCAACTGCACCTTTAGCAGGTTAGATGGCCTAAACTTCCCCACAAATGCGAGTCACATGGCTCTAACTTCCTTGTGAATGTGGGTTGGATGGATCTAACTTCCTCATAAAATTGGGTTGGATGGATCCAACCAAATGAGCCCCAAAAACTCGCAAGAGAATAACTTGGGCAATTTTGAGTATTTTGAAAAAATTCACAATGTAACCTATGTTATTTTTCCATGTTATATCCATCCATGATGACATTCACCTACTTGGAATACCATCTGCAATCAACTCTTCTATCCATTTCCCATAAACATTTATACGGAATTTCCAAAGTACAACTTTCATTAGTAGTTTACATCTGCCTATAAAAATTCATGTTTCCCACACAAGTTTCTTTGAACCTACCAAAGTGCATTTTCCATCACCACTTTCCATTTTCCCATATGGATTTACATATTCCATCTTTCCATGTGCATTCCCATTATCCAATTTTCACTCTTCAACTACCTATTTCATCTACCCTCTACCAATCAATTCACACAACCTCATCCACATGCCCAAATCACTTCATTCATATGTTTTCACATATTTCAATATCATCTTTGTGTCATCTTACATTATCATCACAACCTCTCCTTTTGTACTTTCCATGTCCATTATAACTCTCCCCATGTAGATTTTCATATTCAATCTATCCATGTAGATTCCCATCATCCATTTTCCACTCTTCATATGATTTCATCTACCCATTACTGAATTGTTCACACGACACCATCTACTTGCACATCTTTCAACCTCATACTTCCATCATCTTCCACTTTGCAACCAATTCTCTTTACGAAATTTCCATGTCCACTGGAATTATCCTCCTCCTCTCTCACTGCATTCACAACAATTCAATACAACAAAATGTGGAGTTCACATGGGTTACAAATGTCCTCGTTAGTTAAATTTATTTTATAGAATCAAATGCACATACACTTTCTATGTGTCTACAAACAAACTAAACAAAACCAAAACTATTATGCCAGTCTTTGACAAGAATTTTGTTGCTTGTAGCCCTTGTTTGAGTCAACAAGAGTTTGGTTTCCATTTATTTCCACTATGTACATATTCCCATTCTTTGATAAAATATGTGATAGTGCAAGAAGTTCAATGTTATAAATTTATCACATGCAATATAAGACAAACGATTCAAGTTTGACTTTTATTTTTAGTATTTTCTTTAAACAATATTATTTTAATTAAAACTATTTAAGTAATTATTACAATGTATATTTTTTAATTAATAATATTCTAGAAGTTTGTTAATGAAAGTAAAAAAAATAAAATAGAAAGTATAATTGTAAATTTTTTTATTAGTAATAATTAAAAAATATATTTTTAACATTTTTTGACATATAAAATTCCACTTTTTATTACAATATTCACATGTTCTAAATCAATCAACAATCAACATTCAATGATCTATCTTTGTACTAAAATATTATTTTATTAAAAAAGAAAATAGTTGTCAACACAATTTAAAATTGTTTAATAGCATGACACAAAAATACAAATTATTAATTTTTCTCTAGTTTGCTCGCTTTCTATAAATGATAGTCAGGGTTCATTAATTCAATGGAGAATTTTATATTTGGGAGACTAAGTCACATCATGCCATCTAATCCTATATAAGAATTAGGTCATAACATACAATTTCACCTTTTTAGGAAAAAAAAATGAAATGTAAGAATCAATTTGACAATTAACCTTGATCCTAATTGACAAAAATATTGAAACAATAAACCGAATTTATTGTGAAGAACCTAAAATAATCTTTATGAAAGTCTTATATTACAAACTAAATTATATCATCAAAAAAATAATTCACTTTATATACCACAAATAAATTGAATCCCAAATATTATAATCCATATAAATCTCTACAACATACAAAAATAAACCTTAAAATTTAGATGCAAAAGTAAAAGTATGCATTTCCTGAAACAGCAAGAAGGAAGCGGCTTAAAACTAAAAAGGTTTACATAAGTGGGCTTGTTACATGACAAAATTCAGCTACATTCTATAATTCAATCCTAAAATCATGGCAATCTATTTCTAGTCCACCTCAGAATTGCTACTTCATTTCAAGTGTCAAGAAGAAAACGTATGTCTAAATCAACGGTCTCTTTTTTTTAGGGCACCGACGTGGGAAACTAAACGAAAATTACGGCGAATTACTAGGGACAGCATTTAAATCTGAAGACAGTACAGTCAACAGTATTTCTAAAGTCAGAAAATCTGATTCTCATACGACAGCATTTGCAACAACCTTTGCCACAACGGGCAGAACGGTCTGCTTGAGTTGGGCAGGGGTGAGAGGTTCATGTAACCGTGGCTGAAGTCGTTGCCACATGTTTCTACTATGTACGTTCCTTTTCGAAATGTTTCTGTTGTTGGAAGATAACCCATGCATGGTATCTTTTGTTTTTCTTTGTGTTTGTTACACGTGATTTTTGCACAGCACTTTGCTGCAGAGTTTGCAGAAACCCATGACTATAAGTCCATAACTATTCACTGTAACTACTGCCAGAAGTGGAACATCCACTGCAAACAGCATACCTCAATTGCCCGTTCATCACGCTATCGGTTATTGTTTTGAAAGTATACGTACTGCCATGTTCCAGTTTCCGGCAAATAATTTATAGAATCCATTCAGAACTGACACTAGTATGTAAGCATATTTTATAGAATATAGAAATCCATCCAGAACTGACACTGCATGTAAGCGTATTTCTTATAGAAGGTAAGGGCAGAGTGATTAATTGAGTTCTTATGTGGAATCGGGATCTTAAACTATCCAGAACTGACACAAGTATGTAAGCATATTTTTATAGAAGGTATGGGCAGAGTGATTAATTGAGTTCTCCTGTGGAATCGGGATCTTAAACTATCCAGAACTGACACGAGTATGTAAGCATATTTTTATAGAAGGTATGGGCAGAGTGCAAATTGACTGTATTGTATTCAGTAATTAAATAAGTTTAGAGAAAAACCTATAATGATTTCTTGGGATTTGGTTGTTGTAAATAAATGAATAAATGATCATAATGAAAGAAGAAGTAAAAATAATGTAGAGGTTACCATTAATATTAGGAAATGTAAAATTAATAATATTCTAAGGGTAACATGAGTAGAGATAATGTTACCAATATTATTAGGGATTTGGGGTGGCCAGGACTTAATCTGGGCTATGCAGCGTATGGTTAATGTGTTAGGATAGTAGATGAAATAGAATACCACAATGAATTGCGTCCATGTCTTGAGTAGGCGTAAGACTAACAGCCCCATTAACCGGTGATATTAGTTGGTGCTTGGGGAACCAGCTTTATGCATATGTAATGCGTACTGCTGTTTCAAAGTTTTGTATTTTGCATATGTTTTATTGCCAAAGAAATAGGCATTTATCACTATGGCGTTGGTCCATGCCAAATTTTCTAGGGGTTTTGTTCTTTCGGCAATAATTTTCCAAAGCTTGTCCAATGATATGTGAGAAGGCAATGTATTAAGCATGCTTGGCTAATGTTTTGTCTATTTTTCTACAAGGGACACATGGATCTGAGTCGGGCGCGTGGCATCATAATGATTGCACATTTTGCACCTTTGCATGGAAAGGAGGTTTCAAATCACTAAACATCGTGTATGCTGGGTTGCTTCAGAAGGTGCTACCATATTTTATCTACAATCAGTTTGTGCTACAGAGGATTCATGTTTTCTGTTACAAAGAAAGCTACCATATTGCAAGGTATTGATGCATTTCATAAATACTTTCTCTTATTACAATGTGGGGTTGCCAGAAACCATTTGCCTAGATGTTCCTCTCCTTCCAAATGTATTCCCTGTCGAGATGTATTATTCTGTGATTCATGAAAATGACTTTGCATTACTAGTTCAATCTATTACTAGATTAGTGGCAAGCTTGCAAGATTTCAGACCCCAACCGCAAGCAGGTTCTAGAGCACTTGACTAGATGCTGCCCTAATTCATTTTGCATAAGTCATTTTCCATGAGTTAGAGGGAAATACATATTTTGGTTGTTTAAAATTATTCTATGGCATTTTTTGCACTATTGAACACTTTGTTACTCCTTACTTACTGGACCAATGGATGTGCCTGGTCTAATTTTCTAGCATCAAGACTTGATGAAAAAAATTGGGAAATGAAACTATCTTGCCAAAAGACTGGAGCAGAATGCTTCTAGGTAAACTGCAGTGATTTGCTACCTCCCACATGAATTCTATTTCTCAGTTGCTAGGCGACTATAAAGCTAAAATGATTATTAGAAATGGGTGTGTTTTGAAACCCTAAATCCTGAGATGGATGTGAATGAAATCTTTTTGATGAATTTTAATCTTTGTATGGATTTTGATTTGGGCACATTTTTTATGCATTCTAAAAGTAAATGCCAAATATTTCAAGAAATGAATACAAAACGAAAATTAGGAAATCTTGGAATGTATTTTCTTGCTTTTTTCCTCTATTTTTATGTCCCATAGATGGAGAGGCAAAAACATAAAGCATAGTAAATAGGTTTGTCACTATGATAGTTCAGAGATTTTGCTCCTCACTCCTTTCATTGTATGAACATGATCCAATTTTCTACCTTCAACCCTTAAGGATTCTGTTGGATCTAAGATGAGAGATTCTTATTCTCTTCCTTAGTTTTAAGTTTCATGAAACAGTAAGGGTATGAATCAGAAGCCTATATATGCTCAAAAGGAACATTGTTCACCCTTTTATGGATTAAAAAGAAAGAAAAGAAATGTCACAGTCAACTGAGAAGCTTTCGATTATGTAGATAAATTCAATGAAAACAGAATTTAATGCATGGGATATTTGAAAATGTGTCAATCAAAGACTGTTCAGATAGTGAAAACTTCAGAAATATAAAAAAACTCACTGAGAGGTCAATATTTTTACATGCAAATATTTGGTTTAAGCAAACATCCAAAAATGCATATTATATTACAGCTTGCTTGATAGCTCAATGTTCAATGAGGATTCTGAAAGTTTCACATTCATGTGCCCCTAAGAAGCATTCTTTAAAGATTTCAAAACTATTCTCAACAAAATACTAGATACTAAATTCATTCTCTATTTCACATATAGTATGGTTTTAGATACACTCTCTAAGTAAGACCTGTGTAAAGTTTAAGCCTACTATTTATCACTAACAAAACTTAGTAGAGAACCACAATATCTCCTTTACTAGTTTTTGTTTAGATTCTAGACTTGAGAGACTTGTGCTTAAATACCTTTGATAACATTTCATTTGGGCTGATAAGAATTGGTCTAGAAAGCTGCTTTATAATTTCGCAAAATAATAAATAGGTTTTTGGTCCTCTGAACATGAGTTTCAAAGGTTAGATAGGAACTTGTAGAGTCTAGCTATTAATCACCAGTCCGTAATTCAAATGGTCAAAGACATTACTTTGATTTGTAGGTGGCATATATGCGCTATAATGTTAAGCCAAAAAAGAAGAATGTTGGAGAATGTTCTAAGTGTTTGTTTGAAAGTTTCTAAAGTCATTTCCACAAATTCTTGTGGTTGTATATGCAAAAAGCCTCCATATTTCTTGATATTGTGCTTTTTTGAAGATTTAACAACTCACATAAGGGATAGACCCATAGGAAAAGGTATATAACACTTTT
>VDFB02061887.1:39255-59861 GCA_007258455.2 Sequoia sempervirens | reverse complement strand
AAGAAGATATTGGATATCCATTGTCAAAGGTGGCATAAGGAGCATGATTAGGCATGGATGAAGACATAACGAGATAACTCATAGGAGTAATTAGATTTTGGAAAGTGGGTGGAGAAAGCTTACTAGATATGATAGTGTCAACAGGATCTATGTCGTATACCTCTTGATCGACAAGACTTTCGTTATCGTTGTCAACGTAATTAGGGCTTCCCTTGACTACTATTGATGGAGGATGAGGATTCATGATGATGATGGATAAAATATTTTGGATGGGAACAGATTAAAGCTCAAATCAAAATTTTGGTCAAGCTCAAATTAGGATTGGACAAAAGCTCAGATTAGGATGATTGGATAGGATTGCTTTTGATTTTGGCGAGATTCGGTAGACGGATGATTGGATCAGGTAGATAATTTGATGAATTTGATTAAAGTACTAGATCAGTTTGATTGGATAGGATCAAATGATTAGATGATGTTGATTGGATAATTGTGATTAGATGAAGATGATTGTATGTATCTGATTAGAGGAATGGATTGGTTTGATTAGATAGGAAGAAAAAAAAAAGGTACCACTAGATAGAGCTCAAAAAATTGAACAATTTTGGTTTTTGAATGAAGTTGATTTAATGTACGGTTTGTAAATGACAGCCCCAGGAAGTTAAAGGGGCGTTGACAGCTTTCTGCAGCAAATCAGGGGCGTAGTCAGCTTTCTGCAGCAAAATCAGGGGTGTAGGCAGCAAAATCAGGGGTGTTGATAGCAAAATAAGGGGCGTTGACAGCTTTTTGCAATAAAATCAAGGGTGTAAACAGCAAAATAAGGGGCATTGATAGTTTTTAGGGGCATTGACAGCAAAATCAGGGGCACAAACAGCAAAATTAGGGGCATAGATAGCTTTCAGGGGCATTGACAGCAAAATCAGGGGCGTTGACAGCAAAATCAGGGTCATAGACAGCAAAATCAGGGGCGTTGACAGCTTTCAAGGGCATCGACAACAAAATCAAGGGCGTAGACAACAAAATCAGGGGTGTAGACAACTTTTAGGGGCGTTGACAGCAAAATCAGGGGCGTAGACAACAAAATTAGGGGTGTAGACAGCTTTCAGCAGTAAAACAGGGGTGCTTCTGCCTTTCTGTGCTGATTATAAGTGGTGTTTGGTGATGTAAATGGTAAAAATTATGACGTTCGCTAGGTGAGGGTATGGAATTTTGAATGGAATATGAGGAAATTAGAATGAACAGGCAGATTGAAGATGATTGTGGAGAATGAGTGGGGATTTAGAATGGTAAAATGAAAGTTTGGAATGATGAGATGGAGGTTTAAATGGATCAAATGGAGGTTTTGGGAGGTTTAGAGTGACAAGACAGAGGCTTAGGATGATGAGATAATGGTTGGGAATGGTTAAATGATGGTTTAGAGGCTAAATGGATCTGAATGGGGTGATTTCAGGTGTTCAAGAGGGCAAATTCGCCCTTCTGCAGCAAAAATCAAGGCATTGACAGCTTTTTGTAGCAAATCAGGGGTGCTTCCACCTTTTTGCAGTAGAATCAGGGGCGCTTCCACCTTTTTGTAGCAAAACAGGGGCACTTCCGCCTTTCTGTAGTAGAATCAGGGGCGCTTCCGCCTTTCTGCAGCAAAACAGGGGCGCTTCCGCCTTTCTACAGTAAAATAGGGGCACTTCCGCCTTTCTGCAGTAGAATTAGGGGCGCTTCTGCCTTTCTACAGTAAGACAGAACTTGGTTTTGATGGTAAAGGCTATGGCAAGGACACAAAATGATAAAATAAGGCCAAAATATCAAAGATTTCACAGATTTTTCACAAGAAAAGACTTAAAGCAAGCACAATCCTATGATTAATGTTAATGGTATGGCTAGACAAGGTCTTAATCTAGGATGCACAAAGCTTCTAGGGAGTCCTCGATATACTCTCGGTACATAAGGCACAACTGTGAACACCAGCCTGTCACAAGCGTGAGTCGGGAACCCCAGCGAGATACTGAAAGGCTCGGACCAACTCTTCACATCTATCTAGGTATCACCCTAGCTTCGACGCTCTGCCAATTACGACGTGACTAGATTGGGGTACAACTTTCGTTCTCCCCCCTTTATATACCTCGCCGGTACGCGTGGTTGGAATCATCCCTTGGGGTGATGAAATCTCCAAGCAGGTCCCACTAAAAAGAAGACACTAACCATTTCCAACTACTCTCCAGGCTCACACGAAGTGCAAGGGGAAAGTGAAAACAAATTAATGCCCCCTTGGGTAACACAAAAATAAACAATCACAACAAGCAATAAAGTTTATTCTCCCTAATTAGACTATGTTCCAAAACAACAAGGATAGTTTTTGAAAATATGATCAAATAGATAGCCCTGCAAATAAATGTTAGTTGTTTTTTTCTTCGTTCTTGGTCAATTACTCCATAATATGCTACAAAACGTTAGCAAAAAATACCAATATTCTTGCAAAAACAATGTTAGAGGGTTACTACTTAAAAATAACAAAAAATAAGAGCAAAAACGAAGTTAAAATGACTATTTTACCTTCCAAACTGTGCTAATTTGGGGCGCTTCCGCCTTTCTGCAACAAAATAGGGGCGCTTCCACCTTTCTGTAGCAAAAACAGGGGCGCTTCCGCCTTTCTGCAGCAAAATGGGGGTGCTTCCGCCTTTCTGCAGCAAAAATAGGGGCACTTCCACCTTTCTGCGGTAAAAAGAGGGCGCTTCCACCTTTCTGCTGTAAAGAAGAGGGTGCTTTCGCCTTTCTGCAGTAAAAAGGAGGGTGCTTCCGCCTTTCTGCAATAAAAAGGAGGTCGCTTCCATCTTTTTGCGACCTTTTTTTGCAAAATACTTAGCAAAAATGAATGTTAAATGCAAAATATAGGGTGCTTCCTCCTTTCTACGGTAAAAAGAGGGTGCTTCCACCTTTTTGCAGTAAAGAAGAGGGCACTTCCACCTTTCTGCAGTAAAGAAGAGGGTGCTTCCACCTTTTTGTAGTAAAAAGGAGGGCACTTTCGCCTTTCTGCGACAAAATTTATCAATTTTTTAAGAAAAAAGAAAGTTGTGCCCCTCCCACTGCAAGAAAAGTGTTAGAAAGACCTTCTAAATATATCCCTAATTGTAACAAACTTGTTAGAAGAAGATAAAACTTTCAGATGTAGGGCACTTCCGCCTTTCTGTAGTAGACAAGAGGGTGCTTCTGCCTTTCTGCGGTAAGGCAGGGGCGCTTCCGCCTTTCTGTAGTAGGACAGAGGGCGCTTCCGCCTTTCTGCAGTAAAAAGGAGGGCGCTTCCACCTCTCTGCAGTAAAAAGGAGGGCGCTTCCACCTTTCTGCGGTAAAACAGAGGGCACTTCCACCTTTTTGTGACCTTTTCCTGCAAAATACTTAGCAAAAATGAAGGTTAAATGCAAGAACCCGTTTCTGGGTCCCACCGAGCGTGCCATAAATGTGATACCTTGGAATTTATCCTACTCTAAATGTGCATAACAACTTAAAAATGCAAGTGATAAAATACTAAGGACACCTCAAGATTAGCCAAAAGAGTGATATAACGAAAAGAAAAATGAGTAAAATGAAATACAAATAGTTTCACCTTCCTTGCTGTTGATATTTCTTTGATTGGTCCTTGCTTGGAATGGTTTGTGTGCTCCTTAGATGATTGCTTGAATGACTAAATACAAGATTCAATGTGCAATATGATCAAGAGAGATGACTAAATGATGGCAAAGGATTGAGATTTCAAATTGACAACATGTAGTTATGAAAATACCAAGTGTTCTAAAAATGCCCTTGAGGAGGGGGTATTTATAGAGGATCTTGAATTCTCTAGAGAATTCAACGGTCAAGATTGATCCAACAAGGTCAAGATGAAGGGCTATGGTGGGTTGAGAACCCACAAGCCCTCACATCTTGACATGTGGAGGGTGAAGTGGCCAAGGGGATATGAGATGGAGATAAGTTGTCAAGAAAGGTACATGAGGTGGAAAAAGGACATGCACCTTGGGGAGTGAGAAGATTTCCACAAAAAGGGATTTCTTGTCCCCAAGTGGGAGTGAAAATGACATTTGAGGAATTTTAGAATTCCTCAAAAACCTACATGGGAAAAGGAAAGGTGGTTGGGGATATAAATGTGAATTAAAAATTCACATTCATAGGATGATCTAGAGGGTAAAAGATGGGCTCCAAAAAGGTGGGACTTGGTCACATGTGGAGATTGTGACAAGTCCAAGGTTCTAGAAGTCTTGGAAGGATGGAATGTGAATTAAAATTCACATATAAAGGAGGGGAATCTAAGAAGAATAAGAAGAAATTAAAATTCTTTGGGGAATGATTAGGCTTAATTAATTAGTAATTAGAAGATAAATGAGGATTAGAAGCCAACTTGCAAAAGTTGGAGGATGTGACACATCCTAATCAAGGATTAGGCATGTGCACATCTTTAATGAAGAAATTAGGAGATGGATTAGATGACAATGACATGTGAGGAATTAAATAAATGTAATATTTATTTAATTTATTTGATAAAAAGAGGATTAAGGAGGGTAAGGTATTTAATTATTAATTAAATACCTTAGGGATTTAGCAGAATAAAAGATATTAATTAAATAATAGTAATATTACTTAATTAACTCGGATAAGAGGATGTTTAGACAAAAAGTGATAAATTTGGATAAATTAAGTGTCCAAATTTGGATGTCTACAGATTTATTTTTGGGCTTCCAGAGGTGAGAGAAATCTTGTTGTCATGTTTGTTGATTTTGTCAAAGGTCTTTTGTATACCAACTGTATGGGTATCTTGCGAGGAGGAAATTGAGGTCTCCCATGGAATGCCTAGTTGGTGGCTTTTGGTTTTATTAAGTGATTTTGTTGAATTAAAAGTTGATTTTCTTTTGCCTTTTCCTATTTGAGGTGACACCATTGTTGTTTTGTGGATGGGTCTTGATGAATCTTCCTTTTTATGGCTTTTCTGAGTTACTCTCATTTTTGAGGAAATTTTATCCTTGTGTTGGAATTATTTGGAAAAAACTTGTGTTGCTTCATTTTACTCTTGTTTGTGGGTTATCATTTTTTTTGGCTTCCAGAGGCTTGAGATGATTAATGTTCTTTCTTTATGTGCCCTTGATGTGGCAAGTGTTTTGGTATCATTATTTTGAAAGGGTTGCACGAAACTTTGTGAGACTCTGATGTTGTACTTGTTAGCAAGTTGGGTAATGCCTCGCACGCTTTTATGTTGTGATTCTTTGATCAAATTATGATGGTGCAACCCTTGGTTTTTATGTTGTTGGGTCTCTAGGGAGAGTGGCTCCTCATGGGGGCTGGCGCCCCGTTTAAGGGGAAGGGCACAGGATAACCCACGAGTGAGTTAGTAATCAACTGAAAACCTAATAATTAACTTAGGAGGGTTGGGTAGTAATATCATTATAAGATTAAAAAAAATGGATGCCTCATCTTCATTAGTGCTTCTGCAGACTAATGGAAGGCTGAGAAGGCCGTGGTTGGCAAGGTCATAACCTTGTCTTCACGAGAGGTCTATGGCTCCGCATTAGTCACCCTATGGACCCGTCACCTCCAGTTGGGAGGAAGGGAATAGGATAGCCATAGATGGGACCGACGCCTCCAGTTGGGAGGAAGAGCACATGATAGCCCATGTAGGACTATGCAATGACACTCTCCCCTAGTTGCCCATGTGTTTACTTTATTATGTTCCTCTGGAAGTAGGTTATGGGAGTTGGTTTAGGTTGTTGATATTTGGATTTATCTTGATTTTTGATTATTGTTTTAATATATCTTTAGTATACTTTGTGGTTTTGTATGATCTCATTTATATTTGATTTACGATCTTGTATTTTTATGGTACTGTGATATAATGTTATTGTATTGTTTAATTGCAATTTGGAATTGTATTATGTTTATTAATTCAGTTTGATTTGGAAGTGTTTCATGATCATCCTTTGGTTGCTTGTTTACTAGTCATTGCTTTGATTTATGTGATGGGATTTATGACTTTAAGTTATTATGTTGACTCTTGTAAACCTTGAATTTTATGATACTTTTGTATGGTGTTGAGTCTTGTGGTTCCCTGCTTGGATGTTCTTGGTTGAGGTCTCTTTCTTGTTAGCCCTTAGCACGGGGGGTGGGTCTTCAGACTCACATGGTCGGGTGGAACATGCTAAGCACCCCATTGGGTCCCTAGTCGAGAATTGAGAGGTGCGGATTGGTGCGGTTGCAGCGACTCCAGAGTTGTATTTGTTTTGGAGCCAGTTATGTTACTTTGTATTCATCTTTTCATTTGTATCATGATTCTTGTGTATGGTTTCCGTTCATGGTTGGAAACACTTTTGTATCATTGTATCTCTAGAACATTGTACTGTAATGTAATGTTATACTCGGTAAAGTCATTGGCCATGGCAGTTGTTATTCATTGTGTTGAGTTAATTATGTATATGTTGTACTTACTCAAATTGTTCTTATCAGTGCTTTATCATGTATGTGTTATATTTGTTAATGTTTATTATGTTATGGATTATATCTTTGGCTTTTATTCTTTATTGTTGTTGTGTGGATCTAAGTCTCGTAATGACCCCTCGTGTACCCCAAGGGATGTATGTGTTAGTGAATCTGTTTAAATGAAATTCATGTCATGTCTTAATGTGTATTACATGTATGTTATGTTATCTTTAAAAAAAAATTTGCAATGATTATTGTTTATTTGTCCTTTGGGGTTCACACAACGTGGCGTTACACTATAATTGTGGATTTGGGCCCCGATTGATGGATTGTGACTTTTAAATGGAGAAAATAGTGTTTAATTTTTTCTAAAGTTTAGAAATTTCTTCTTATTGTAACGGTCAGAAAGTTGAAGTCATATTTTCCGCCTAAGACTAAATTTTTTTTTTATAGCTTTATGCATAAACAATTAGACATTTTTATAGTTTAATGAAAATAGTTAAACTCCAGAGGTATAGTAGTTTAATGATAATGTTGATAGACAATGGTTTTCCACATGCTAGTGGATTTTTCTATGCATAAATGTCTATTAATTGATGAGAATCAATAGAAGATACTGAATTTAAAACCATCTATTGCACTATCTGGGATGATATTTTTGTGTTGTTTATTGATTTGTGCATTTTGTGATGAGCTTGTGATGATGTATGGTGTTATGTATGTTAAATTTTCATTGTGAGTAAATATTATTGAATGAGCTTTTCACTAGTTATTTCATTCTATAGTTCTTGGCTAAATAGGAAATACTCATTTCAAAAATTGCATGTCTAAATTTAAGGAAATGTTTGTTCATATCTTGTTGTTCCAAATCCTTGATCTATCTTTTTTTGTTTATTTAAAACCCCATTTTTAGGATACTTCATAATTTCCAATTTATACTGCTCTACCAACAAAGGCCCCTTGAATATTATAGTTGCATGATTAACTAAATGATGATAGCACAGTTGAGAACTAACTACCAAGACCTTAGAAGATAGGTGGTTTAAGATTAGCTATCTTTTTCAAGAGAAAAAGAATACATATATTTTTTTTAACGTTGTGTTATTTTTACCATCAATAGAACTAGTGCTAGAAGAAGGTCCTAGAGGAACAAACTAGAGTGAATTGGGTCATTTTCACCAGATAGGTTTGAATGAGTTCTAAGATCTTCTCACAATCTAGACCCATTAGTTGAACTCTGATGTCCTACTCAAACCAAAATGTGTAGGACACCAATCTCACCACCACTCACTCCACTTGGATTTCCATTGATACCACCACTGATAGCATTCTTTGTGAATAATCCCTTGGCATTGGGAACCATTCCTAGTGATATCCATTAGATCCCAAAAATACTGAGAATTTTTGTCCTAGATATGCCCATGGGGAATCATGAAGTATAGAAGAACACATTTAGGATTTTAAAGATGTGTGCACTCAGGCCCAGATAGCACATCATGATGTGGCCTGCAGGTTGTTTACCTATTCACTAGGAGATATGGACTATAACTAGTATCTTAATTTTCCCACTGGATCCATATTCAGTTGGACCAATTTGGAAGATGTTTTCATCAATCAATTTTGGTTCTGCATGGACCCAACTATTATGTACCATCCATTTTCCATGATTAGAAAGGAACCCCATGAACACTTGCCTCTATTCAATATGTGGTTCCAAATAATGTACAGGTGATTGTAGGAACCATACATAGTGGCTGAAAATATTACCATTGAAGCATACCTTAAGGCCATAGATCCACTGACAAGTTTATTCCTATAAAGAACTTATTCTCACATAGAAATAGATTCGTTGTCCAAAGTATACCACCTAGCCATCAAACTGCATTAGCAGATAATTTCCCAACCGAGTGGTATGGGAGGAATACGGCCTACCCTGGGGTATCCTAGAATTCCCAATCAGATGAATGCAATTAAAAATGCTCTTATAGGTGGGAATCCATTGTTCAACATTGTCCCAGGAATATCTAATTTGGGCTATGGACCCTTGGCTGAAACACATTCTCCACCTGCATTACCATGGATCAAAAGTGGAACCTTAGATTCTTCCCAATAGCAACAAAATTCTCAAAATCATGATGAAGGGTCAAACACCATGACCAACCCATATTAGCCGCAATGACTACAGAAAATGAGTGTATTGCTCATTTGAAAATATAGTTGGAAACTATGAAGAAAACCTTAAGTGACTAATGAGATGGCCCAGTTCAAGTTGACCCCCTGCTCAAAACCAAAACTAGTACCAAAATTAGGGAGGGTATTCCAATAAAAACAACTACTCTAACCAGAACAACAATCAAAACCATAATTTCAAGAACTAGAACTATCAAAATTAGAATAGACAGTACAACTAGAGACTAAACAATGGAGGAGTTCCTCAATGAAGAAAAACCACACACTACGAATGATGTATATTTAAACTTCATGACTAATTGGTGTAGATTGCATGATACTGCCACACATTTTGAGTTTAACTTCCCAAAGGTAGAAAAAATGGTTAAGATGGATCAAGTTGATTCTCAATCGCCATAAATAATGCTAAAGTAAATGGTGGATATGTAGATAGTGTCATAGCCTTCGAGACTTATGATGAGGAATATCAGTTTTCCATGCAAGGGGAAAATAAGCTAGAAATAGATACATATGACGGCCAGGATTTCCAAGCTAAGGGAGGCCATTTTCTAAGAAATCAGAATAAAGAGCCATTCACCATGCCTACCCCTCTTAACAATATGGTCCCCCTAGTCAGAAAGCATATAAATTTTTTCCTCCATCCAAAGGCCCACCTTAGTTTCCAAACAAAGGTAATTTTTATTTCTTTCATAAACAACAATATAATAATAACATGGAATATGATTTCATTTCAGAAATATTGAAGCACAAGACCTCTTTGTCATTCTTTGATGTTCTGTAGTGGTGTCTTGCTCAATGTGAACTAAATTTGAATTCTTTGACTAAGGAAGATTAGTCAAAGGGAAAATAAAAAATGACTCCAGCTGTTGAGGCGAATTCAACTCTATATTGGGGAAAGGCAGGGACACCACCATTCCTGTTAAGTTTGATGATCTTTGGGAAGAACCTACTTAATTTCTTGTTGGATTTTGGACCCTCAGGTAATGTTATGTCATTTTACATTTGTAATAAATTAGGATTGGACCCAGTTCAAACTCATAAAAAAAATTTATAGTTAGATAAAATTGAAGTGAACGTTGTAGGGGAATTGAAAAATGTGCACATATAGATTGGATCAAATCCAAGGATTCAAAGTTACATGGATATTCAAATTATTGACATTTCTAAAATGTATGGCATGTTGTTAAGCAAGGATTTGATGAAGTTTATAGGAGGTTACCTTTTGATGGACTTCTCACACATGTGGTTGCCATGGAAGGGTATGTCGACTTAGATTAGGATAGAAAGTGAACCTCACTCGAAGCACATGATCACAGAGTATGACCATCCTAATGAAGTAGTTTATTTTGAAACCCAAACAGGGAAAAATTTAGTGGCCAATCTTCACCAATTGGTGAATAATTGAAATTGGGACCTCCAAAAATTGCAAATAGTACAAACTAAAAAGGAGGCTGAATTGCTAGGTTTTTGCAAGAAAATAATTTCATCTCGATTGATTTGCCTATGCATTATTTTTTAAACTAATAAATCGAATTGATTCTCCATGTAAACAATGCATCATTGGAATTGATTTTCCAGTAGTTTATACTATAATTACAAATATTAATTATATTCATCGGTAATATTATATTCCTACATTAATTTTACGAAAATATCGCCACTAATAATAAATTATCATTAAATTTTAGGGATATTTTAGCCTTGAATAGGGCTTTTATTTATTGCCATCGAATCATCAATTATATTTTTAATCAGATGGCCACAGGTTGATTCTTTGACCTATATGTGTGTGCCTTTTAAAAGGCTTGTTGAGCCCCAAAATTTAGTTTGGGCCACATGATAGATTTAATCATGTTTCTGAAAACAAATTCCAGGTCTCAACAAGCCTTTTAAAAGGCATGTGCATATAGGTCACAGAATCAACTTGCAACCATTTGATTAGAAAGCTAATTAATGGTAACAATTTCACTTTTTAGTTCGTCTTATTTTTAAAGTGATATTTTAAAAATACTTAATTGATGTGTGCTCCAATGCATTTTCGATAGTGAATTTATGCTTGGTCATTGTCCCCAGACCCCATGAGGGAGCATTTCCCCATCGAACCCCACAAGGGGCTCTACCCCCTTGAACCCAACAAGGGGAGCTGCCCCTTGATTCCCCTGGTGGCTGCTATCCCTGGGCCCCTACTTCAATATTACAAAAAAAATAAAATATGGGGGAATTACACCGACCAACTATGCAAATTTTTAAAGGAGGTATTCGCCATTGTAATTAATCTTTTTAGTGATTATTAACTAAAATTCACCACTATGATTATTAATTTTACCAATTATTCATTAAGACTCACCAAGATTTTACAATTATTTTAATAATTTGCATATATTTGCTAGGAAAATTAATAATTTTTTCAAATAAAAGGAAAGATTTTCTAGGAAAATTATAGCACTTAGCCAAGATTCACCAGGATTTTACATGTCCACTAAGGGGGGGTTTCTTAAAGTTATCCCTAAACCAAAATAGGTGTTTATAGGAGGGATGAGGTCATGACCTTTTCAATGCCTAATTATTCACAATGCTTAGAAAATAGTGATTATGTGACTACTGTTAATTAGCAAGTGTTAATTCAAAAACTGCAAGAAGATAAGTTAGTCTTGGGAGAGGAAGTAGACCTGTAGAGTTTGTTACTCCCTAATTGGTGTTGGGTTCACTATTAGATTCATTTTGAGTTGATGTGCCAGCCCTATTTAAGTATCTTAAATCAATTTTGTCAATTGGGAGATACTCACCACAACAATCTTACAACTTCCTTGAGCCAACATCCATTTGAAGCTAATTTTGTGATAAATTTGACAGATACCCCTACCCCTGCTAATCTTCCAATTCTTAAGAAATTACTCAAAGTGAAGATGAGCTGTAAAACTAATAATCGTGAGGAGGTGTAGGAGATAGTTTTTGCACATGTGTTTAATCTAAATGAAGTACCTAACAATGTTTAATTACAACAATTCCTTGACCTTAGCATCCCAAACAAAGCAGATCTGCCACCTACTTCTCTTAAGAAACCATCTAGGATTGACCTAAAGAAAGAAGCCCCAACCCAAGAACAACTATGGAACCTCAAATTTTATGGTTATAAATCCAAAATAGGGAGTGGAGCCAAAGTAGAACTGACCAACCCAAAAATAAAAACTTACTTTGCTTCTTGCAACTTACAGTTTGGGTGTACTAAATATGTTGTAGAGTATGAGGCATTAGCTAGGGGATTAATTTTTCTACATCAAAAGAAAGTATTAGCCCTCAAAGTAATGGGATATTTAGAGGTGATTGTCAAGCAGGTTCATAGTCAATACATGCACTACAAAAAAAGTTTGGGTGCTTACAAAAATAGGGTATGGAACCTAGTTGAATATTTTAATTCTTTTGACATTAAGTTGATTCCCAAAGAAGAAAATTAGATTGAAAATGCACTGGCTATAGCAGCTAGTACCCTAGAACCTATGCAAAATTCCAAGCTAAACAGATTTTCTATGGAGTTAGTGTCAATTCCAACCATTCTTGATAATGTTTGAAACTTCTAGGTTTTTGATGATGATCAACACATCCTTGTCCTTTTGGAAAGTTTAGATGTCTTCAAAGAAAAAATAATTGGTGATTCCAACAAAGATGAGGGAGATTGGGATCTAGAGGATTGTGATGTAAAGGGAATAATTAATTTGAAAACTAACAATATCCTCAATGGAATGTTAGCACTAGATAGGATCTTTGATTCTAATCCTCAGGCCTGTGAGAACCTACCTATAGGTGATAATAGGGGGAAGTATGAAAAATACAACTTGGTAGATTCAAGCCCAAAAGGAAATATATTCATTGGGAAGACTTGTCCAAGGGATAACTGAGACAAAATATTGAGGGTGTTGAAGGAAGACATCACAACAATCGCTTGGGGATATGAGGACTTAAAAACACTTGAAGGTTTGGTGATAACTCATACCATCCTTATAAAGCCTCAAGAAAAGCCATTTCATCATAAGCAACATCCAATTAATTCCTTAATTGAACCTTTGATTCTTAAAGAGGTACAAAAATTACTGTTGGCTAAAATTATTTTTCCTGTGAGGCATTCAACTTGGGTTATGAATCTAGTGCCTTTCTACAAAAAGAATGGAGAAATCAAACTATATGTCAATTTTAGAATTCTGAACAAGGCTTTAGAGAAGGAAAATTACCCTCTTCCTTCCCTCTACGAATTCCTACAAATAGTCAATGGCTCATAGATGATTTCCTTCCTAGATGGTTATTTTCAATATATCCAAGTGTTCATTAATTAAAAGGATAGAATGAAGACCGTTTTCACTAGCAAGTGGGGAACATTTGTCTACCAAAGGATGCTATTCGGTCTCATTAATACTGGAGCCACATTTCAGTCTTGCAATGGACATGGCCTTTAAGGATCTAGTAGGTAAGTGCATCATTATTTATATGGGCGACCTGACTATCTTTTCCAAGAACAAGGAGGACCACACTGTTGATTTATCAAACATTCTCAAAAAATGTATAGAGTATGGTGTATCCTTCAACCTGAAGAAAAGAGATAAAAATGGTGTCTCAAAAATAAAAACGGTGGGTCATATAATATTGGAAAGAGTTATTTCAATTGACCTTGACATAGTGCAATCTATCCTGAAACTACCTATGTCAGGCAACAAGAAAGAGATGAGATCTTTCTTCAGAAGGATAAACTTCATAAGGAAGTTCATAACTAGGGTTGTAGATATTGTCAAACCCCTCAATGAGATGATGAAGATAGATGTGAATATTGAATGGAGTAATGAGGTAAAGGCTACCTTTTCACAAATCAAACAATCCATTTTAGAAGTTCCTATGTTAACCAACCCTAATTTTTGCAGCCTTTTTATATTTATTCTTTTATGTCTGGCCATTCATGTGCTACTTTTTTGACATAGAGAAAAGGAAAATGGGATGAAAAAACAATAGCTTTCATGAGTTTCCCATTCAAAAATGTTGAGATTAGATACCTACCATTGGAGAATTATGCTTTTTCATTGGTAAGAGCAGTTAAGAAGTTCCACCATTACATCCTATGTAGTCAGATCACAACCATTGTTCTAGACACATCAGTAAAGTCCCTCCTCATGCAAAGTGAACTAGGAGAAAGAGGGGGGAAATGGATGAAAATTCTATAGGAGTTCAATCTTCAAATTCACCCTATGAAGTTAGTTTGAGGATAGGTTCTATCCAAAGAAATTGTCGACGTTGATTCCAAGATCACATGTCAGGAATACATGGTACAGTCATTTATAGGAGATCCTTGGTATGCTGATCTAATTTTGTTGTTGTTGAACAAGTTTCTTGATGGGATGAACACAAATAAGAGAAGGGAACTGAGACTAAAGAGTGCTCACTATATGATCAAAGGAGGAGCCTTGTATAGAAAGAACTTTGAGAGTGTCCATTTGTGTTGTTTGGATCAACAACATGTGAGGCAGGACATTGTTGAGCTTCATGGAAGACATGGTACCAAGAACAATTCAGTCAATGGAATGGTGCATCAGATCTTGAGGTTACACTAATATTGGCCTCATGTGTTTTGAGATTCTCATCAGCATGCTAGGACATGTCATACATGTCAAACTTCAATATCTAAAGAGTGAAACCTAACAATGCCCCTACAAGCTATATATGAGGTAAGACCATTTTCCCAATGGGCATTATATTTTCTTAGGGTAATTAATCAAAATTCTTCAGCAGGTCACAAGTTTATCATGACTGCAATGGATTACTATACATGGTGGACCGAGGCTTAACCTTACAAAAATTGCACCACTAATGTGGTTATCAAATTTTGTAATGAATATCACATTACTAGGTTTGGGGTACCATTTTCTTCGGTATGTGAAAATGGCCTAGCCTTTTCTTCCATGCAATTCCTTCAATGGGAATTTGAATATAAGATTGTTTTGAAGTATTTGTCCAATTATTATCCACAAGGAAATTGGGTAGCCTAGTCTACCAATAATAATTTGTTGGAAGTAATCAAAAATTTGTTAGAAAGTAATCCCAAGGATTGGCACACATAGGTAAAGTTTTCCTTATGGGAAAATAGGACTAGAATTAAAGCTTCCCTAGGAAACTCACCATTTAAATTAGTTTATGGAAAAGACCTAATATTTCCTATCAATCTACAGATACCTATTTTAAGGTTTATGCAAGAGTTTTACTCTAATGATAATAGGATCGAGCTCAGATTAACTAATTTTATTAATCTAGAAGAATAGAGGGATGTTTCCTTACAATAGTTTTCCAAACATTACATTGTAGTCAAAAGTTGGTTTGACAAGAGAGCTAAAACCACCACCTTCAAGATACTTGACATTGTGTTGCTATGGGATAAGGCCAGAGAGAGGAAGGGTGATCACCAGAAGTTTGATAGACTTTGGTTAGGACCATAACATATCACTGAGATCCTTGGTGAGAACGCTTTTTGACTTAGCGACTTAATGGGAGAACTTGTTCCATTGCCAATCAATGGGTAGTTTCTCAAACATTACATTGGCTCATGAGGGCCTAATTGTCTGTCCTTTGTATATATGTAGTTTAGTGGTTTTCTTGTTTTGGTTTGTTTGTTTGTTGTCTTTCATTGTTTTCTTTCTATTCTAGGGACTTTCATTTTCATCATTTTGGAATAATAGGTAGTTTTTAAAGGCATACTAAGGGTACTATGACAGAGAAATCGATATAGGTATTTTTAGGTATATCTATTGATCTTTTTCATTTCAAAAATTGTTTTATGTCCATCTTAATGACAACTTGGAAGGTCAGAACAAATGGGTATATTATAAGTGATCCTATAAACTATGGCTAAATTTTTCATGTATTAGATAGAATGATTTATCTTCTTGAAGGACTAGGTATCTTAGGATGATTTTATTCTTCATTTAGGTGAAAAATATGAGTCCCAACGCTATCATGAGGTCCACCGCAGTTCTCAACCTAATTTTAAGATTACTAGGTCTAAGTATTGGGGAAAAAGATAAGAAAATAACTGCCTCAAACAAAATTTAAAAAAAAAAGGGGAAGAGAAAAGAAGAAAATCATAAAGTAAACTCAATATAATAAGGGTTATTCAAGTATCTTTATTGGGGCTATGGACACTTAGTTGGTAGTAAAGAAATGCTTTGAGAGAACTAGAGGTATCTTCATTGGGGCTATAGACACTTGGCTGGCAATGAAGTAATGCCTAAGATATCATTGCACGATAGCTAAAGTGACCCATCTCATGTAGCTTGAATTTGAATACAGTTGATTCAAGGATAGGTAAAGTATTTAAGGAGGGGATATACCACAAATGCACACACTCATATTAGAATTTTTTATACTAATTCATAATTTGAGATTTCAACTCACCCTTGTTTTCTATAGCCAATCATTGTCAAGTTAAAATATTCATAAACCAATATTTCTGGGTGACTAAATTCTTTAGTATCTTGAAAATGGGTAAACCATTTTCCTAGTCAAGTCACCAATTATTTTCCCTACATAACCAACCCAATTTTTTTTTTTCATCAAAATAGGTCCCCTTTTTTGTCTTTGGCATTCTTGTTTGGGCTTTGGGAGTTGTCTTCTTTCCTCCCACGTCTTTTTTTTCCTTCATTTGTCAGGTTCAGGTTTTGGACTATCACTGACACTTGATGTTTTTCCAAAGTTCTTGTTTTAGTTTCATCCTAATTTTGATCTCCACATTTTTCCTTTTGTTTTTGTTTTGTCGAATTCGGATTTTGGATTGAAACTATCACCTTACACTCTTAAAAGTTCTTTATTTCAGTTTCAATTCCAATTTTGACTTCCACTTTTCTTCCTTGTGTGCTTTTTGTTTGTCAGAATCAGATTTTGGACCTAAACAAGAACCAAGAACCTTTCCAAGGTTCTTGTTCTTGGTTCCATCCTGATCTCGATTCTTGCGTTTGTCCTCCTTGCTTATCGAGTTCGTATTTCAAAACTTTCTTGAAACTTTGCACTCGTTGAAGGTTCTAGTGCCAATTTTTTCCCCAATCCCAAATTCCCACCTACCTTTGTGTTTTGCACTAGTTTTGTCTGAGTAACTTCCTGACCCTGATTCTTGAACCACCCTGAATTAATAGCCACCTATTAGCATGTGTGAACGAGTGTAAATTCTTGTCGCTTCTTGATTTTCGATCATTGTTTCTTGCCCATTTCAATGGAGCAAACTAGAGAAAAGCGAAGGGTTTGGGATTGAGGTTGAGCTTCAAGATTTTGTGTCCTATTGCTAGATTTTCTATCACATTTATTGAGGTAGGTATTTTTGTGTTCAAATTCTTCTCTTTTCACTCTCTTGTGTGCCACTTGTTCATTTTCTCTCTATTCTTTTTGTTTTATTTCATTTCTTATTCTTGGTAGTTTTTTTGTTTCTCTTTTATTTTTTTCCTCGAACCCTTTGGTTCTATTGATTTGTTTTTTTACACTATAACTAGGTTTGTCTTCTAATATACCTATGGAATTTCCAATTCCAATCAAGGGAAGCTCGAAGGACCTAGACCAACTGATGAGGACTTTAAAAAGCCTCCTACACTTCGGGCTCTACAAGACCTGGGAGGGTGATCCCTTAATGCTTTTACAATCTTTGCACTATTATCATAAACAACATTAACAACAACAGATAATCTCATTTAATAGCTCAACATAATAGGATAATACTAAATAGAATTGGTTGTTCATTAGTAATATCAACTATTTGGAGCATGAGATAACTACAACACCATAACACATAGGGATTTAAAATGATTTTGAATTTATAAAATCTCTTTGAGTTGCACAAAGCTGCAAGATAAATGAGTGCCTAATTCTGGGGCATGGAGTCAAACACATAAAAAGAATTCATCAACAAATGGCATTAAACTAGTGGATTTAAATTTTTAATGCCTTGCATCAATTGTTAGTACCTTACACCAACAATCCCAATCCTATTATCAATCAAATTCTCCTTACGAAATCCAACCTGCACACTTGAAATAACTGTTATCTGCTCAAAGTATTTAACCACTTCCTTGAAATAGACCCATAAACAAATAATACAATCTCAAGAAATTTGAGATGAAAAAATCAAAGATACCTTGTATTATTGAATTCATATGATTAAACTTGTACACGTATGGAGACAATTTGAAGATATTCATGAATGTGCACACACTTTCATGATTTATTTGCATAAACTAGTTGTATTTGCTCATGAAATAAAAAATTACAACTTATAGACTCGAGAAATGACTTAGACTTAGCATTTCTCTATCTACCCAGCCCCATACAAAACCCCGAACTCAATCTCCGAACCCCGAATAATGAGAAAAGAAGAGAAGAATTCAGAAGAAGCCCTAAAGCTGATCCAGAGATGCCATCTAGAATCCTCTTCATCGTTGATCAATAGAATGCAAAGCATCTCTCCTCTCTCTATAACTGAATTTTCCTCTTCATTTTCCTTTGTCCAAGTTGTCTTGCAACAAAAAAATAGCCCATGTGATGGAATTCCAAATTCACCCAACTGCATGAAAATTCCTTAGCCTATTTGCCCATGAAAATTCTATTTTTCCCTTATGCAATGCTCTGGCTGCAAATATTTTACTTTATCAAAGTGAAATATTATCCCCTCTGCACTTTATTTTTTGTTGCTGCATATTACTTTATTTCACTTTATATTTTATTTCCCAGCAATAAAATATTTCACTTTTATATTTCATTCTCCAGTAGAGAATATCACTTGTAATCTACATTTACATGCATTTTAAAATATTTTCCATTTTACTTGTTTCACCTTACCAAAGTGAAAACACTTCAAAAATTTTATAGAGTAAATAAAATTTCACCCAATGCCTTTTTCACCTTTCATGGGAAAAACACATTACCCATGTCTAATTTATTTCACCTTAAACTTTGACTCCTAGCACACTCTACAATTTCCTTGTGTTTGTATTTTATTTCTTCCGACAAACTTCTCCTTCAGCTTAGATTAAAATACTTGGCTTTAGAATAAAGCCATCCAAATATTGTATTGGAGAACATTTAATCCACGTGGAGGTGCGCTTTATCCTTTTGCATTTTAAAATATTTTTACCCTCACTAGTCCTCAGGCCCACCTTTTTATGAAGAATTTCTCATTTAGACATTTGAAATATTTAGGCTTCATACTTTGTCAAGTGTGTTAAATGCTTTACCTATTTAAAAAATAAAAACATTTTAAAAGAATTGTCATCGGGCCCCACCTTTATACCTAGTTTTACTTTTCATTTTGAAATATTTGCTCTGACTTCATTCAAAACCATGGAGCGATTAAATATTTTCCCTTTTAGTTCATTAGGCTCCATTTAAAATTCTATCCACTTCAAACTCCAGTTGGGTCCACATTTTCCACATGGCAGCAGCCTGCAATCTCGCCATGATTAAAGAGAACACATGTTTTGATAGCGAACTGGTGGGGGATGGTGAGGATGAGGCTAGGTTTTTCTCCTCCTTTCTCCATCGTTGATTTCCTTCTGCTTGCAATTATTTTACCTAATTTTTTTTTCTGTTAAGCTTGCTTTGCAATTTTCTACAACCCTAGTAATTTCTCTTGATTGACAATGGCGGTTTCTACAGCCCCTTTCTTTTGTTTCCTCTGTTTTGATTTTCATTGTGTTCTACAAGATAATGGCGGTAGGATTTCATGCCATGGTATTGACACATTCTCACAGAAAATGCACATTCTGCAACTTGGTTCCTCGCCTAGAGATTGATTCTTTCTTAATAGCTCGAGCTCTCCAAGAATGGGTCATTCCTCTTCACATTGTTTTGGAGACTTTTGCAAATAGTTCACATGCCTCCTGCTTATGCCATCGCTCTATTTGCATTTTGTTTAACTTTGTGTTGTTGTTGGGGCATTCATTTAAAATTTTCCATAGCTACTTTACTTGGCAGCATGCCCTTTGTGTGGTAGCCTCCTCTGGTGAATGGGAACTCCATTCATCCTCTTGGTTTGCTTGAAAGTTTATTTTGAAATCTTTTCACCAATCTGTTTGTGCGCCAAGCTACAATGTATATGGCATGCCTCGTCTTATGCACATTGGTTTCTTGAAAGGTTCAATAGCCTTTTCAACAAATATAGTGTGCATCTCCTTCATTCGATGGTGCCCCATCTCTTCACATTTTCCTGAGAATTTCTAAGGCATTTTCAACAATCCATTTTGTACTGATCCTACAGTCTTGGTGTTTCATTAGTTTTTACCCTCCATTGGCCTCCCCCACAATGCATTTGGTTGTAATTTTCAGCATCTATTCGAGAAATCCATTTTGTGCACATGCTCTTCCACATTTGATGGCATTCCATGAAATCACATTCATCTGACAGAAGTTCCTTGAAGGTTTGTAAAGACTTTTAATAATTTCATATTGTGTATACCCTTGTGACTAGTATTTTCTTAGTGGGTGTTGGTTGTTCAAGCTCCAGATGCATTTGAATAAAGCCTCAAATACTTTTCATACATTCATTTTCTGCAATAAGCAAGGTGCCTCCTTTATTCATTGCATAAAACTCCCTTTCATCATCATATCAATAGCTCGTGCCCCCTTTTATTATCATGTTTCACTTGCTTTGATGGATGCCCAGATCCTTTACACATGCACACAGGCTCCATAGAATTTTATGTTGCATTTGTTTGATAGTTTCTAATGCCTTTCCAACATACACATTCATTTGTATTTGTTGAGTGCCCCCATTTGTCTGCTTGAAGGTTACTAAAGTATTTTCAACAAATACATTTTAGTGTGTCTATGTTGGTGCCATTGATCTTTGCATGATAAATGTCCCTTTTATTTCTTTGTCTACACCGAGCTTATAAAATGTTACTATATGAAGCAACCAATTAATTGGAGAAAAACAAATTTGTGGCACTACATTTGACACTCAA
>VDFB02061887.1:0-39155 GCA_007258455.2 Sequoia sempervirens | reverse complement strand
TTAGTGTTAAATTTCATTGTTAAGCTATCCTTCTATCCCTTTTCTCATAAAGTTATTAAAATAGGATCCATCTTTCGGAGAACCAACTCACTTTGGAGATTCTCTTTTTGCATAGATCACCCACATCTAAAAATATTTTCCATGTTTCAACAGATAGTCTGATTTATGCAAATCTGACAAGGATGCATATTTGATTGTTAACAGTACCCTCCTTTACAAATCTATCATCCAAAACTGTGGTACGCTGTGATGATTATTGTGTTATTGTTGATGGTTGTCCAAATGACCTTGGAGATGGTAATAGTTGTGAAATATATAGAGATTTCCCAATGGAATATTCTCCTATGCCTTTGTCTGTTAACTAGATCTTTTCTTCAAATTGCTATGATAGAGAATTCAGTTGACCCTCATTGTTTGATAGAGTGGAATCAACAACACTTGTATCTTTTGATTGGTCCTTTTTCTTAACCCACTTGGATACAACGTTTAATTTATTTTCACTATAAGATGAACTAGAAGTGTTTTTCTTCCTATTATGGGGAACAAAAGTGTCTTGTGTCATTTTAAGCATGTTACAATATTGGGGATTGTTGTAATCAGCTGAAATAGTGAATTATTTTCCATTAACAAGAAACTTCAAACACTAATGATAAGTTGAGGGGAATCCTTGCATTTCAAAAATCCAAGGATGTCCCAAGAGTATATTATATGTTAGCTCCTTTTCTATCACTTGGAAAACTATATTCTTCACAATTGGTCCTACTTGAATAGGTAACACGATCAACCCTTTAGAGGATCTCTCTTCTTCATCATAGGATTTTATTGTGATTTTCCTTCTGGAATCAATAGCATTATTAGAATAACCCAGTGCACAGATCAGTTTTAAAGTGAAAATGTTTAAACCAACTCCACCATCTATTAGGACATGTTTAACATGGTATTTATGGATTAAGAATTCTATATGAAGGGTTGCATTGTGTGGATGATTAAGTGATACATCATCTTATTCAGAAAATGATAGAAAATGAGGCATGGTTAAATGTCCCACCATAGCTTGAAATTGATAGACATCCAGATTGTTGGGTATTGTGGTGGCCACAAGAGCTTGTTCCAAAACTTCCTTATGGGATGGTGAGATTTTAAGGAGTTCTAATATTGATATCTATGTTGGTATCTTTTGCAGATGATTAACTATGTTGTATTGATTTGAAGGGGGAGTAGTGGTTTTAGATGCAACTCCTTTCAATATTACCTTGGATTGCCCCCTTGTTGTCACATTGACCGATTGGTAGTCTTATGACATTGATTTGATTGTTGGATGTGTCTATGTTTATGATCATGTTTACTGATATGATGTCATTAATTCTAATGTTATTAGTTTGATTACCAGTGACACTCTTTTTCTTGACCTCAGAAATATAATGAATAGTGATGTCATAAATGTAGTTTACATTGTTACCTTTACTATTTATAGAAGAAGATTCTTCCTTTTCATAATTTGGTAAAGGATTTGTAAATGCACTCTGATCATTTTTCATTTTATGTCCTTCTATGAATACTTTCTTGTTGTTAATTAAATCTTGTAATAAATGTTTCAATTGCATACAATCATTCATTTTATGTCCTTTATTTTTCTAAAAGTTACAATAGTCGACATCATTCCACAAAGATGGTTTTACTTTCGGTTCCCAATTTCTTGCTTCAGGTAAGGTGATAAGTCCATTTGCAATAAGCTCTCTCATTGTTGATTCTAGTGTTTGTCCCAATGGTGTGAATCTTTGTCGATTTGATGGTCTTCGATATGATTGTGGTTTAGATTCTCCATTGTTCAGATTGTTGTTTTGATTGAAACTTTGGTCATTATTCTGATTGGTCTTTGCATTAGTTTTTGTTAAATTAAATAGTAGTTTCACATTTTGTGTGTCATTTGTAGCATCATTGTTTCTAGTATTTCTACTCTTTTTCCAAAACTTAGGTTTATCATTGTTGCCATAGTGATTTGAGGAATTTGTATTGTTTGATCCTTCACTATAATGTTTTATCACCCCTGTTTTGAACAAGGCTTCTTTGATCTTGAGCCCATTTTCAATTAGTTTCTCAAATGTAGGTGGACATTGTAGTTCAAGCCTATAGCTCATGTCATTAGTTAAGTTGTCAATGAATAGTTCCATCTTTTCTTCTTTAGGTATAGAATGAGGATATCTAGCAAACCTTCTCCATCATTGTAGAAATGAGAGGAATGTTTCACCCTTTCATTTTTTTATGTTGTAAAGGTCTTTTATTGTTACCTCATGTTGAATATTAAAGGAAAATTGTGAGATAAACCTGCTGACTAGTTCTTCAAAAGTTTGAATCCCTGGTTGTAGTTTAGAGAACCATTCCATACATTGACCTCCTAAACTCCTTGGAAATAACCTCATTAGATAAGTTTCCTCTTGTGAAATTTCTAAATTCATGGTTTTGAATTCCCTCACATGGTCAATTGGATTTGTTTTACCATTGTACTTGTCGTATTTTGAGAATTCATAATTTCTAGGAAATGGTATCATGTCTACACTTGGATCAAAATGATAAGGGAAAATATCATGTAATGAGTACCTTTTTGTGGTTCATTTTTGCATATCTTGAAGTTGTTGTTGCAAGTTTTGCATTTGATGTGTTAGTGTTACCACTTGATTTGTGCTTTGTGGTTTTGTTTCAGTTCTCATAGGTGCTTCTTTTAATCAATTGATATCAAAATATTTTGGAAGCTTTGCAACTAGTTCAACTAGCATCAAAAGGTATTTTTTCATATCTTGTTCTAAGAATTTTTCTATAAATTTAAAGAAATTGGGATCTTGTTGTGTTGTTTGGATGTCCTCTTCAGTTATTTCATTTGTGTCATTTTGGTGGAATTTGTTAAAGGGATTTTCTTTAGCCATGGTGTTTGGTGTTTCAATCTATTTTTCCCTAAGTTTCTTTCTTTTTAACCTTGTCAAAATTGGCATACAAGTGGTTTTTATTCTCACTAAACTTTGATCTTTTTGGATGAGTTTCAAGGATATTAAATTAAGTTGAATAGAATGATAAATTCTATTGATGAGACTAAGTTAAAAATCTAATTATTGTCTTTCATTTCGTGATTGTAAGATGACAAAATCCAGATAAAGAAACTTAATGTAATAATCCAAAATTTTGTGTTTGATGATTTAGACACTTTATGGTTGTAAGATCTTGGTTTAATTTGATAAAGTTTGACTTGTAAAATCTTATTTTTCCAAGTTTAAGACATTGTTTGGACTGAGAATTTTTTTTTGTTCTAACAAAGATCTAAGTTTTGATGTCAAAAGTCTGATAGGGGTTTCAAATAGCTCTCTATTTTCTTGTTCTGTGGATGCACTATTACAAAGGAAAGATGCGCTAAAAGAGACTGTGTATGCACTAAAAGATATGGTGAATGCACTGGTATATGTGCTAAAAAAAATGTGGTTATGCCAAGATACTGGTAATTCTAACGCTGAAAAATTTTGGTGACAAACTACAAATGTTTTGTAAGATTAGTCAGATGTGTTGAAACAATGGTTAAATGTGCTATTTGGACTACAGATGTGCTAAATTCTTGGTGTATGCACTAAAAAAAATAGTGTATGCACTATTCTAGGACTAGTCATAGTGTTGTCTGATTGTTATGGGTTTTCTCAGTAAAAGGATTGATTTTCAAAGTGTAATTTTCTGAATCATGGATATTTTGACAAGATATCTTGTTGGTAAATCTCCAAATTTGATGATCTAAATGGATGATACCTTCAAAAAGTGACCTTTCACACATAAAAGCAAGTTTTAAAAATGATGGTCTTCTTCAAAAAATCCTAATGTTTCCAAGTTTTTTCTCTATTGTAATAATTGACTTGGGTTGTTGGAATATTGTATTACTTGTTGAGGGATGAAAGAATGATGAATGGGTTGACTATGATTGTGTTTTTGTGAAAGATCTCTTCATTGAAAATAAGCTTGTGAATATAAAGGCTCTAACGTAAAATCATTAGTATATCCTCTAGCAAAGTCATGATATCTATGGATGAAAGTTTGATGTTCAATCAATATTTTCCTACTTTGACATAAGAAATGTCTCCTTTCCAAAAAAGAATTGTAGCTAAGTTGCTTCTTTGGTTTCTCGACTCTTTTTGCAAGGGATTTCTTGACAAATGTTGTTGATTTCCAATCCCTTAACATAATTTTTTGCAGGTTGATTTTTCAAACTCTTTGTGTTTTTCTGGATTATCTTATCTGAATTAATGTTTCGAAAACACAGTGAGCAATTGTAAAATAGTTATTTTTAAGTCGTAGAATATAAAAAATAAGTGTATGTTTAAGAATCAAACATGGTCCTCTTTGATTACCACTGGTATTTGACAAAGAAAACACTTCAAGGAGACTCACTCTTAAGGTCAAAAGTTCATCATAATAAACACAACCCACATCTTAAAATTGTGTCGAATCACACAGTTGTGTCACCCCGTAGAGGGTGCTTGTGTTTTTTTCTTTTCTAGGTGTGTACTCAAAGTTGTATTTCTCAATCCTTTGACAAAATAGTCCTTGGAAATTATATGGTGAGTTTCTTGGGGGAAGATTCTTCCCTCCCCTTGAATCGTGAGTATTATAATGTTTGGATATTGACACATTTGGATTCTACACTAAGGTTCATAGATAGGGTATCCGTTCAGAGCGATGAATGATAAAATCCCTTAGGAGACCTCCTAATATTTAGAACAAAGAATTTGGGGATGGTTATCTTCCACACTTCCGGTAAATGTGGGTTTCCCTAGATTCACTTTTATTTTATAATAGTGGGTTGAAAAACCTGGCTTTGGTTGTTCCCACTCTGGTTGTTCCCGTAGGGTGAGTACTTTTTCCCGCTACGAAATGCCTTCTAAAGGATTTAACAAAGAATAAAGGGCATGAAATTAAAAGATGAGTCTGGCATTTTGATCACCTAGTTAAGGGGAGAGCATAGGCCTATCACCATACAATCACAACAAACAATGTTCAATTTTTTTTAAAGCCCAAATGACAATTTGCTATTCTACGTGAAGATATTGCTTCACAAAAGTTATGATGTTCATTTTAACTAAGATAGAAATTTATGATGACTACCCTAGGATTGGTGTATTTTAATCCAAATGACTACCCTAGGATTGGTTCATTTTAATCCCAAAGCAGCAATGAAACCATTGGTTGCAATCACGTTAGATCCATACAACAATTTAGAAAAATTACAGATGCGCTAGAACATAGGTCATATGCACTACAGAGTTAATCATATGCACTACAAAATCAATCATATGTGCTACAAAATTTATCATCTATGCTACAGAATTGATCATATGCACTAAAATAGAGTTGAGCCTAGGGAACAGTCCAGTGTGCTAGAAGTTCAGTCAAATGCACTAGAATAGTCTTCAAATGTGCTAGAGTTTCTGGTGGATACATCAGAATAGTCATCGGATGCGCTAAAGTATCTGTCGTATGCACTATAAAATCTCTCAATCATGCTAAAAAAACACATCGAAAGCCTACACAGACACTTTTTTCAAAAAGATGTAAATATGGGGTTAGAGGCCCCATAGTGGGTGCCAAAATGTAAGTGTGGAATAAGTAATGAGTGAAATAACTAACAACGCTTCATAATAAGACATTATATCAAGAGAATCAATAATAATTAATCTAATTTTAAGAGGAAAACTCTTGAAAGCGTTATACTACTCTCTATCTCCAAAGATTTAGTAAGTCATAGGGCTCTCAGATTTTGTAAGCATTATGACTGTTAAAATGCCAATCTAGAAAATGAGATGCTACTAAATGTAGGAAACTAATCTTATGTAATGATTGCTAAATGATAATGATGAAGCTACTATATTGAAAATGATATGAAACTTGATAAAAGAAGCTACAATAAACTATGATGTAGCTAAATGAAAAGCCATGATATTGATTGTAAAATGTTATGATTGTGAATTCTATTGCTAAATGTTATTTCTATTGCTAAGATGCTTGATTGCTCAATTGGTATTTCTACAGAGTAAGTTTGCACAAAGTTCATATCTTTTTCTTATAGAATGAGGTTGTATTTATAGATTCACGACAACACATTTGTGAAGGGGGAGCACAACAAAGGTCTGGATTCCATCTTGAGGATTCAATGGTGAAGGATGAAGAAACCTAAGCTGATTATGGAGATTGTTCTTCCCCACAAAAACATTTGGCCAGATGATAGGAAGAATCAATGGAAGAATATGAAGTTCACCTATAATTTTTTCTTCAATTTATCTCCAAATTGCGTGTGAAGGTTGAGATAAATTAAATTAGACATATCATATATAATTTGGTAGGTGCAACTTTTGAGTGATAAGAGGAAATAGTTGTAGAATATTCTTTAATTTAATTTTTGGATTTATTCAATTTAGGAAAGAGAGGATATTTAATTCAATAAAAATAAACTATAGAAGTCCATGTTTATTAAATAAATCTGGAGAAAGTGTGGTAATTAAATAAAAAATAGTATAAAAATTATTTATTTAATTTAGATGAAATGATGTGATTAAGATGGAAAATAATTATAGAAGAATTTGATAATAATAATTAAATAACAAAGTGTTTAAATTTGTTTATTTAAGTAAGAAGAAATAATATAATAAATATAGAAGAATTAAAAATGAACTATATAAATAAATATTTTTGTTTATTTAATAGTAGAAGAATTAAAGGTTAATTAATCAAATAAATCGTATTTAATTAAGTAGATTATCTAGACCATTTTTAGGTGTATACACTCCTTACAGGTGATACAAAACCTGTAAGTCTTCTCCTTCTAGGGATTGAGGTAGGTAACTAAGAGTATTGGAAATGACCTCTTGAGGATGCTCTTGTTTTGATTTTGGGCATGAAACTTCCAGTTTCCTTCCTTAGCTTGATTCAAGAAATATTTTTGACTTTTAATTAGGTGTTTTGAAAACTTATGTCCCACCAGGCATGCTAGAAAAAGAACTGTTGATCATCAAAGCTTGCACCTCTCTGATAGTCTAATGGGAAATTCAATGAGTGAGGGACAAATTTTGTCTAACTAAATACCTCTGGGTTTTTTATAGAAAGTCGACTCTTCTTTGGGGTTTTGAGATAAGGGGAGAAATAAATTTAAACATAAAACATAAAAGGTGATGTGCTAAAGCTTTTACAACATTTCAATCCCAAATCATTCCTATGATTGATATAAATAGACACATAACACTACAACCCTTCATTGTTGGAAAGAGAACGAACAACAAAGGCTAACTTCAAGCATAGTGTAGAATTTCAAATCTTTCCATAGCTAGTGTTCATTAAGGTATGATAAAACATAAATATTTCTTATGGGTAATAGATCAATATTTTAGAAATCACATGAACTCTTCCTCCTAATACAACATAACACAAAAAAATAACAACTTTCAAAAAAATAGAGAAGTCTAATGACATAGTCCAATTTTCTTAAGCCACTACTCTACCATACAAGCATAAAGTATAGAAATACACTACTTAAACTACCTAGATATAGCTTGCAAGAGATATTGTTTCATTTAGAATGATAATATAAAGAAACAAAATTTGAAAAATCTATACATGCACAGTCTCAACAATTTCTCCTCAATAGTTCATGCTTTTCAATATCAAATGAAATTTGAAGTAGAGGTCGAATGACAATCTGAAAATAGTTTAAACCCTAATAGATATAACATGCCAAAGTAAAGTAGTTTTGCAGCTTGCTTCTGAAAATAATTCTAAAACCCTAAGAAAAATAAAGAAACTTTTCTTAACAAAGAAACTATCACTTAGGATCCAACCCTTCATTGTGTTGTCACTCTCCTCTTATAGCCATCAAAAGAAGGGAACACCACCTTAGTAAAAAGGTAATTTCTACCAGATGTTGATACTTGATAGCTCACAATCTAATTGTAGATCTTTGGTTGGGGCCCAAAAAATCTTTGCTCATTAATTCTCAACTATTGCATTAATGTCCTTTTAGATATTTAACAAAGATGGAGGCCTGTAAAGGATCAAATCTGAAAAAAATATCCTGGAAAAGGATTCAGCTAACCAATCACATCACCTCATGGAACCGACTCAAAGCTTCCTCCCCAAGAACCAAGAAAAGAAAGGTCAAAAAGCTCTGATAGTCTCCAAGAGATATCATCTCATAAGAGGTCTAGTCCTTCTATAGTAGATATATGGCATGACACGCAGTCAGAGATCTTATGTTTTCCAAAAAAAAAATTTGGAGAAAACTTCCACCATGCCCACGCATGTCCTAGGCCCTCCTCTAAAAGGAAAATGATAAAAAGAAAGTCGTGCAACCACCACATGGTGCATTGATCATCTTTCTTATTGGCCCTTCATTGACCCAAACATTTCCATAGGAAAAAAAAAAGTAAGCCAAAGATCGAAAGAATAAGGAAAAGAAAAAAATTTCACACATAAACATCTCAAACTCTTTCTACATCTCTTCCATAAATTTTCTACACATAGCTTCATTGCTTTGAAAGATTATGTCATCAACATACACAAATACTATCAAGATTCTATCTTCCTCAACTTTGAAGTAAATATTACTATTTGTGGTGCCTTTATTGAATCCTTGTTGTATCAAATATATGTCCAACCTTGCATACCAAGCTCTAGGAGCTTGCTTCAATCCATACAATGCCTTTTTCAATTTGTAGACCATATTAAGTTTATTTGACAATCAAAATCATTTCATTTGTTCCATGTAAAATTCATTTTCCAATTCTCCATTCAAAAAAGAAAACTTCACATCCATCTGATAAAATTTAATGTCTTTATGTGCTACAAAATCCAAAGAGATCCTAATTACTTCCATTCTAGCCATTGGAGAAAATGTATCTTCAAAGTTTATTTCTTCAACTTTTGCATAGCCCTTACACAAAAGCCTCACCTTGTTTCTTACCACTTCTCCATTTTCATTTAGCTTGTTTCTAAATACCTACTTAGTTCCAATAATGTTTTTTCTTTTAAGTCTAGAAACTAGTTTCCAAGTCTAATTATTCTCAATCGACATAATTTCTTCCATTTCCTTCATCCAGTGATTATCTTTCCATGCCTCACATACTACCTTCGATTCAATTTTAGAGAGAACCACTTCAATAGCTCTTCTTCTTGTCAACACTCATTTTTATGTCTCTAATGATTTGTTCTTCAGAATTTGGGTTTTAGGGGTCTTTTCTAGAGCTTCTTCCTCTTCATTTTTCACTTTTTTTTCCTTAGCTTTTTCTTCTTCTTCTTCACAAGTAGGCACATGAAACTCATATCCCTATATTACCATTGAATTTTTCATGTCTTCATCAACCTTTACACTTGCAGTTTCAACAATCCTTCTTAGTCTTTTATTGTAACATCTATAAGGTTTGCTTGTAGTAGAATATCCA
Source organism: Sequoia sempervirens (assembly GCA_007258455.2). Lineage (NCBI taxonomy): Eukaryota > Viridiplantae > Streptophyta > Pinopsida > Cupressales > Cupressaceae > Sequoia > Sequoia sempervirens. Next base: position 29,700 of record VDFB02061887.1, on the reverse strand, counting down.
AGGAATACACCATCATCAAACCTTGCATCAAACTTTCCTAAGTTTTCATCATCTCTTCTGATATAGAATTTTCTTCCAAACAATCTAAAGTACTTGAAAGTAGGGATCCTTCTATACCATAACTCATAGGGAGTCTTTGTGTTGTTAGCTCTTGCTTGAACTCTGTTAAGTATGCAAAAATCAAGATTAATTGCTTCTCTCTAGTAGACTTCCGGTAGGTTTGCTTCTCTCATCATTAGTCCTTGTGGCTTCTTAAACAATTATGTTTTTCCTTTCAACTAAACCATTCTGTGGAGGAGTCCTAGGGGTAAACAAGTGCCTCTTTAAATGATTCTAAAAAAAATGTTAAATTAATTGGAGGTAAACTCTCCACCTTTTTCAGACCTTAAACATTTGATCTTCAAATCCATTTCATTCTCAACCATAGCTTTAAATGATTTAAATCTATCTAGGACTTCAAATTTTTCTCTAAAAAAAGTAACTTGTGTCATTCTAGAGTAATCATCAATCAAAAGCATGAAATACCTACACCTTTAAGACTTCTCACTCTTGTCAGACCATAAAGATCTATGTGTACCAATTCCAACAACATGGTAGAAGATTGTTCTTTTCCCTTGAAACTAATTATAGTTTATTTTCCAAATTTACAATCTCTCCAAACAACATTGATAGACTTTGTAATCCTTGACACATCTCTCACTGCTTGAACTAAATGAATTCTAACTAGGTTACTGAAATTAATGTTACACATTCTCTTGTACCATAACCAACTTGTTATGCCCTGCATAACCGCCACATTTTGTTTTTTGGTCAAAATGGGGCCCCCTTTACTATTTTTGTATTTGGTGTTCTTGTTTGAGCTTTGGGAGTTGTCTTTTTTCCTCCCAAGTCTTTATTTTCCTTCGATTTTTAGGTTTTGGTTTTAGACTATCACTAGAACTTGAAACTTTTCCAAATTTCTTGTTTTAGTTTCATCCCTATTCCAATCTTCGTGGTTTGCCTTGTTTTTTTGTTCTATCAGATTTAGATTTTATATTGGAACTATTACCTTGCACCCTTAAAAGTTTTTGGTTTCAATTTCCATTTCGATTCTGACTTCGACTTTTCTTCCTTGTGTGCTTTTTTTTTTGTCAAAATTGGATTTCAAATTGGAACTAGATTGAAGAACCTTTTTTAGGTTCTTGTTCTTGGTTCCATCTTGATCCCGATCATTCATGCATTTTTCCTCCTTCTTTCTTGTTGGGTTCGGATTTAAAAAATTTCTTGAAACTTTGTACTCATTGAAAGTTCTAGTGCTAAGTTTTTCCCTAATCCCAACTTCCGACCTAGACCTTTGTCTTTTTCATTGGTTTTGTTTGAATAAATTCCTAAACTACCCCACATTAATGGCCACCTATTCACACACGTGAACGAGTTAAATTCTTGTTGCTCCTCAGTTTTCACTCATTGTTGCATGTGTATTACAACATAGTGAACTAGAGTGGAGTGAAGGGTTTGGGATTGAGTTTGAGCTTGAAGATTTTGTGTCATATTGCTCAATTTTCCATCGCATTTATCAAGATAGGTGTTTTTTTGTTTGCATTCTTCTCTTTTCACTTTCATGTGTGCCGCTTGTTCGTTTTCTCTCTATTTATGTTATTTCCTTTCATTTCTTGTTCTTGGTGGTTTTTTTTTTTCTCTTTTCTTGTTTTCCTCGAACCCTCTAGTTTGTTGGTGTTTCTTTTGTTTTAGGTTTTGTTGGTTTTCATTTTTCTTGTTCTTTTTTATTTGCATTCTTTTGGCATGGGTTTCTCATTCCCACTAAAATCCCAGTTTCAATAGGGTTTCTATGTAGTTTGGTTGGCTATATTCAAATTTTGAGGAATTTAAAGTTTGTTGACCATTGCAAAATGTCTTTCAAAACCTTACATTTTCTCACGTTTGATTCCTGAATGAAGTGGAAATATGGTTAAAAGTTTGAATTGGTCTTTCAGAGGGTTTTGAAACTATCCTAGATCCTAAAGTGTGTTTTATGATATTGTTAAATCCATTTAAATTCCTTCATGTCTAATTTTTTCTCAATCTTGATTCTCGCATTCCTATTAAAATTGGATTTTGAAACTAAGATTTGGATTGTTACCACTGCCTAGGTCAAAGTCCTATTAATGTCCCAATTTTGGTTTTTGATCTTTCATCAGAATAAGAGTTTTGATTGTGAAATTACTATGTTCATAGTTTTTTTGTCAAAGTACCAACTCATATCCCAATTTTGATCCTTGCATTATAATCAGGATTGAACTTCGAAAGGGAACCAAACCCTTGACATAGTATTAAGTTTTTGTGCTAGGTGTTATCCCAATTTTGAATTCTAAGACAATGTCGGGATTAAAACTCGAAAGTAAGTTGTACCCACTCATGTTCCAAAGGTTTGGTTGCAAATTACATCCCAATTCTGAATTTTGATACCTCATCGATATCAAAACTCAGAGTGATACTTAAACTTGTTCACTTCTTAGGAGTCTAGTCTCAAATTGTATCCCAATTTTGAATTTCAATAACTCATCAAGATTAGAACTCAAAGAGAGTCCTGAATTGATTCTATTTTTTTAAGTATCAATGTCAAGTGACTTCTCAATCCTGATTTCAAAACACATTATGGGATTGAACCCTAAACAAAAATTAAAACCTCTTTTTCCAACATAGGTTTCTAAGACTAATATTTTTCTGATCCCAAATCCTAACACACATTTTGACAAAGTATGAGTGTTGATCTCAAGCATGATTTTGATTTTTGATAAGGTTTTCATGTGGCCACATTCCCTATTATTATACATTATCTAGAATTCATATTAGTTGTTGCATAAGCCTATAATCTAGCTCAAAGGAAGTGCATTGATTCATGGGGAAATGAGATCATAGATTTGACCCTATGGATGATAAGACTAGTGTTTGATCCTCCTCCTCTAACCAATCTCAAAATCATGGGAAAAGTTGATGCATTTAAATGGTTGCCAGTAGATGAGGAAGGAAATACAAATCTTATCAATAAGAGATGGCTTAAAACATAGAAGAAATCAGTGAAGAAGATACCACCTAGGCCCAAAAGGTTTGATTTCTCTAAAGATATTGGGGATATCATCACATTGTTGTCCAAGGAATTTCAAAAGGGAGATTCCCATGCCTTTGAGAATTGGATGTTCCCATTTATCCAACTAATTCTAGATGGACAACAACATTTATATTGGGGGTAGTTTTTCTTAGATAATATTCATAATCAGCTGATCAAATTAAAGGAAACCAAGGCATTTTACATGTCTTCCTATGTAATCTATTATGATGCATGAATGGGAAGGTTTCCAAGGTTGACTACTATGGGAACACTTGAAGATGCTCTAAAATAAAAAAGGGTGTGGGAGCATTATGATCAGTTGGAGCTTAAGGTAGTAGAAAGACATTTCAAGAGAGTTAATGATGCATTCTTATATGTTGTCATTAACAAACTCATGGGAGATATTAGCTTTAGATTGTCAAGGGAAACCATGGAGTTATCCAAGAGTGGGAAAGTTGGTTTATACAACACCCCAAATCTATTTGCATATGGCTCTGAGAGATCATTTTTGGCTACTTGTGTTGTCATTGATGGAAACTAGAGTTCGTAGTATGATCCATAGTATTAGCATTGTTCATACCAGAAAGGAAACTAAGAATCTATAATCTACTAGAAGAAAGAATGAAGAAAAAAACATCTGATTGGCAAGTTGATCTGATCACTTTACTGGATCATTATTTCATGGTGTGGATCTCTAGGAAATATTTATTAGCATTTACACTATCCTATGATGAGTTTTTTGGTATAGTATTAAGTCAGAGTTTGAGTTAAGAGATTAAATAGCATGATTCATGGTTTATTTTCCATTATGGCTAACATGTTTCATATGGCATATCCTAGATATATGTGGAATATGTATTTTGCTATTTCCTATGTTTGGAATCTTGGTTTGGGTCCCTACTAAAGTCTAGTCAACTTGTGTGGTTACATATCAATTCTAATTAGAGATTTGAGCCGACATAAGCAAAAATATTATATTTTATCGAGAGATAGACATACATTGATTTTTTTATTAGCGGGTATATAAAGGACATCGGTAAACCATTTTTTGTGTGATATGAAAGTCATGATAGTAGATAGAATGCAATAGTGAAGGAGTATCAAGAAGAGAGCAAAAAGAGTAGATCAATTGTTTAAGGGTAGAATAGTTTTGGTATCCTAAGCAGTGCAGAGTAGAGAAAAAGTATGATCCAGTCAAGAGATCCATAATCTGATCAAGAGCCTTAGTGGAACTGAATTCTAGCATTTGTAGATATTGTACTCTCAATTCAAAAAAAAATTGTAATATCAATTTTACTTGTAATGAAGTGAGCCTTTCCTATTAAGCAGTGAGCTCTAGGCAGTGCACCTAAATGCAAGTCCATTACTCTTCTTTCTATTTTACTTTTAACAAAGTAAACATTGTGGATTAATCTCCACCGTGGTTTTTCCCCTAACAGGGTTTCCATGTAAAACTATCTGGTGTTATGGTGTTCATTAATGAGACTGCATGATTTCATTTGTTATGTGTTGCAAATGCTATATGAAGTTTAATTATTGTTGTTATTAGTTTTAGATCTATTTCGGAAATCAAAATTAGTGAACACTTATTCACCCCCCTCTCAGTGTTCCCAGTGTCCAACAATTGGTATCAGAGTTGGTTCCTCTTCAAAATTTTAACAACTTGAGGTGAATCTTGAATTAGAATGGATGCTAGTGGTCTTCAATAACAACTTATGGTGGCACTTGATGATTTTGATCAATCTAAAGTGAAGGTAATGGAATTAAAGGAAAATATTGCATATGTTGAAATATTCATTCAATCACTGAAGGATAAGATAAATGAGTCAAGGGAAAAGACGAAGGAGTTGTGTGATCAGTTGAAGTAAAAATGAAGTAAAGGTATAGATGATATCCATCTGAATCAAACCCTAAAAGAAATAACAAAAGAATGTGAAAATATAGCCAAGGATAATGCATCTCTAAAAGTTGAGATGGAATATGTGGCAATGAAGTTTACCAAAGAGATTGAACAAAGAAAGAAGAATGAGGAGAATCTTTCTGAGTCCCTGAAATAAAAATCTAAAGTATTCAACATAGTTAATAGTAGAACCATTTAGCTAGAGGTAGAACTACAATAGACTAGAAAATATGAACACGAGATTGAGAGATAGATAGTTACTCTTGGAAATGAGCTTGCCACTGCAAATGAATTCAAGGAAAAACTTTAGGATAAGCTCTGCTAAGCTTGATGAGATAGCCAAAAGTTATAAGGATACAAATGACAAGTGAGGTCTTGGCTATGAGAAGGGTGAAAGCTCTGGATCTAAACAAAAGAAATTTGAAAAGAAGAAAAAAGGCATAAGACATCTGGTAAGGCAACCCAATGCTAAAAAATTTAATGGATATTGCTTTACTTGTAATAAATTTGGACATATGGCTTCTCAGTGTAGAAGAAGGATAAACCCTAGTACTCCATCATTTTCTAGTCAACATTTTAAATGCAAAAAGTTTAGTCATAAGGCATTAGAATGCAAAAGTATGCCTGCCAATACAAGTAACATTAAATGCTATACCTATGGAAGATTTGGACATGTTGCTAATCAGTGCAGGTCAAGAGGAAATCAGTGGAATGGTTGGTATAGACATAAAGGTCTAGTATGTTTCAGTTGTAACAATCTTAGACACCTTGCAAAATTTTGTAGGAACAAAAACATGAATAAAATATGTCTAGTTTATCAAGGAAGAAATTCATAGAAAGACAACAAAGGAAAATAAAAAGCATATGTGGAAGAGATAAGAGATCAGATGAAGAAAAAATGGGTGAAGAAAAGTGAATTTGATGAAGGAAACAAGGTTGTACAAGAAGCTCCCTCTGGTAACTCTTCTAGTAATTAATATTAGGCCAATGGCCTAGGGGGAGTTTTTCATGAAAATCTCTTGTCCCCCTATGTATAATTGGAACCAAATTGTTGGATGTTGTCATTCGTCGTGTTATTCATTAATGGAAGTATTAGCAATCATATGTTGAATTGGATGAAATGGTATAGGTTTGCAGTTGAATTCTTCACTTGCTGTCTAAGTTTGCAGAGTGATCAGAACTTCTAGGGCAATACATTTAATAAGGTAGAAAGTAAAGTAGGTGAAGTTATAAAAAGGGCATTTGAAACCCTAATTCGTCATTTTGCATTGAAGGAGAATAGTTCGAGAGCATTTTTTACAAAATTTCAAAGATGCGAAAGGTGATCCTAGCAGCGAATTTCCAGATAATTTTTTTTGATCATTGATTTCATATCTATTTTTGCGATCGGTAGAACTTTGTTCAAGGAAAAACATGAAGGAAGTCAAAGTAACTGTAACTCTAGATGAGTATAGAAGTCAAAATATTAGGGATGAAATAAATGTGTTTCCATTCATCAGTTTCAGGAGGAAAATTTTGGATATATGGAGTGAATATCCTCATTTCATCAATGTAGAGGTGATTCAGTTTGTTCTGAACAAATTGGATGGTGATATCCTCACTCTAGAAAAAAATTATCAAATTTCTAAGGATGTGATTAGAAATCTAATGGGCTTATGCAATGTTGGTGATATACCAAAGAAGAAGTCGATTCCCAATGTTGAGGTCAAAGCCCTAACTAGAATAATGGGAGATTAGAGGGCTCTGATAATTGCATCGATTAAAGATCCTTTGAAAAGGTATGTGGCACATGGAATCTCATATAAGATCTACTTCAAAAACTAAGAAGGATCAACCTCGACAGGTGCTGCATATATCACTCATAAAATGATAATCGAAAATGAAGAATTTCACCTATGTAGTCTAATGAATGATCAACTGATGGAGAATGTTCAATTAATGAATGATATTAACTAACCCTTTAGGTTTGACACTCTAGCATTATGTATTATGATGTATTTTCTAAATTGTTTGCTTATGAAGGACAATGTAGTGTGGAGAGAAAATATGTTGGTTTGTAAGCAAATCTTTAATCATTATAACTCTTTTGACAATTGTGAACAAGTGTATGAAAGATTCTTTATAAAGGTGTTAGAAAGGTTTTGGGAAAGTGTTATCCCTCTCTCGGTAAAGCTAAATAAAGTTGGATCATCCTCTAGAAAGGTAGGGAAAAAGAAGAAGAGAGGAAGTGAAATGGGTGGTGTCACTCATCCAGTACCCAAGTCAACAAAGGTTGAAGAAAAAAGGGAAAATAAAATTGGTTGTGGATGTAGAGGTTGAAGTTTCTGAAGAATATACTCCAAGAGATCAACCAAAACTAGGTGAATTAGAAATAATAATAGCCGAAGACAGTGATGAAGAAGGTGCTCTATTCAAGTCAAAGATAGTACAAATCATTCAGGATGAGGATGGTATGCAAAACATATCAAACATATGGTTAAATGGACCATCTTATGAGCAAGATATTATTGAAAACACTCTGGAAAGATATTTTGTTGATAATAATATTGAGTTGGAGAGTCTACAAGATGTTCTCCCAAAAGAATTAATTGAGTGTGTCAAGGAAGCCATGGAATCTGTTCCACTCGACAGAAAAGAGGACGAAATAATTTCCCATTTAAAGATGCAATTTAGGCTATCTATTTCCAAGTTGAAGAAAATGAATGAGCTGAGATAGTGCATTAATTCAGCCAATAAAGTTTTCAATTACCATCTTAAGTGGCCTCATGTGGTAGGCAAGTACAAGGATAAGTTGGAGGAAATCGAAAAAGAGCTTGTCAGAACTGGACAAGATTATAGTATGTATTTGGACAAGAATGGAGATGTTAAGAAGAAGGTTTATGCTCTGCAGGTTGAGCATGCAAAGGTCCACTTTTCTAGGAATACTCTTATTGATTCCTTCTAGAAAGTAAAAGACATAATTGAAGGGAGATTAGAGCAGATGATTGAAGTGCGTAAGTCAAGAGAAAAGATGGAAGATGCTGAGTCTCTTGTTCAGATCATCGACAAAACATCAGAGAATAATAGCTTGATCATAGCTATTGGGATTTAGGTGGACTCTTGGAAGAAATTCCTTCCAAAAATGAAAGCTAAGTATAAAATAATTTTCTGAATTCTTATAGCAGTTGTTCAATTTTGATCAATTTTTGCATCATTAGTTTAGGGGAAAATGGAGTAAGAGTAAGTGCATTAAAATATTAAAGGGGAGAGAATAAGAAGATAATTGTAGAGAGGATATAGTAGAGCTTTGTCATTGATGTTAAAGGGGGAGAGAATGTAGTGAAAATTTTTCTTGACATTCATAGGGGGAGCAGTAATTTTGGTCTTGCTAAGTTTTTGGTTTTGACACTTGGTCAATTTTTCACTAAGTGTTGCCATCAATGCCAAAGGGGGAGATTGTTGGCATATGGCTCTGAGAGATCATTTTTGGCTACTTGTGTTTTCATTGATGGCAACTAGAGTTAGCAGTATGATCTACAATACTAGCATTGTTTATACCAGCAAGTAAACTAAGACTTTGTAATCTACTAGCAGCAAGAATGAAGAATAGGAAATATGGCTGGCAAGTTGATCCGATCACTTTACCGGATCATTATTTCATGGTGTGGATCTCTAGGAAATATTTCTTAGCATTTACACTATCCTCTGATGAGTTTAGTGGTATATTATTAAGTCATAGTTTGAGTTAAGAGATTCAGTAGCATGATTCATGGTTTATTTTCCATTGTGGCCCACATGTTTCATATGGTGTATCGTGGATATATGTGGAATATGTATTTTTCTATTTCCTATGTTTGGAATCTTGGAATTGGTCCCTACTAAAGTCTAGCTGACTTGTGTGGGTATGCATCAATTCTAATTAGAGATTTGAGCTGACATAAGCAAAAATATTATATTTTATTAAGAGGCCAACATACATTGAATTTCTGATTAGCAGGTATATAAAGGAGATCGGTAAACCATTTTTTGTGTGATATGAAAGTTGTGGTAGTAGATATAATGCAGTAGTGAAGGAGTATCAAGAAAAGAGAAAAAAGAGAAGATTAGTTGTTTGAGGGTAGAATAGTTTTGGAATGCTAAGCAGTGCAGAGTAGAAAAAAATGTGATCCGGTCAAGAGATCTAGAATTTGATCAAGAGCCTCAGTGGAACTGAATTCTAGCATTTGTAGATATTGTACTCTCAATTCAAAATTTTGTTGTAATCTCAATTTTACTTGTAAGTAAGTGAGCCTTTCCTATTGAGCAATGAGCTCTAGGCAATGTGCCTGAATGCAAGTGCATTCTTCTTCTTTCTATTTTACTTTTAACAAAGTAAATATTGTGGATTAATCTCCACCATGGCTTTTCCCCTAACAAGGTTTCCACATAAAAATATCTGGTGTTATGGTGTTCATTAATGAGACTGCATGATTTCATCTATTATGTGCTGCAAATGCTATATGAAGTTTAATTATTGTTGTTAATAGTTTTAGATCTATTTTGGAAATCAAAATTAGTGAACACTGATTCACTCCCCTCCTCTCAGTGTTCCTAGTGTCCAAAAAAAATTACTTATATTAGACTGGAATTGTTAAGAATCCCTTCAAAATACCAAGGTGCTACAATGATAGATGGATCCTAATGGAATTTTCTCATGAAGCAACTGAGATAAACAAAAAACTGGCTGCCACTCATTCCCTATCAAATTGAGGTTTTATTCTTGTCCTCCTACTATAGTAGCTAAGTAAACTACAAAATATTTTCAGTCCTTGAATTTAAAGTTTCATACATCCAAAAAGAACTTTGATCTGAAGATAAAAATGAATGGGCTATATCCTTCATTATTTCCCTATCATGAGCCACTTCTTGAGAACTTTTGGACTAACTTATATGATGAATTTGAAGTTATAAAGAAGGGATATAAAAGATTGACTATCCCACAGATGAAGGATTTTGGCATCAAGGAAGATATACCAGAAGGGGTTTTTGATGATGGGATTTTTCTTGATCCTTAGTATGAAATGGATCAAGTGGCTACCAGAGATTTGGATCCAATTCATTGGATGGAGAAAAAGAAAAAGAAAATTAATAAAATTTCACAGGTAGTTTTTGAGAGAATCCTGAAATGGATTAATCTTTGTCTCAAATAGTCAAGATTTAAGGCATCAAGGAAGAAAGATTCTAGCAATGAGCCTACTTCTTCAACAGAAACAAGGCAATAGAAGAGGTTGAAGAAAAGTGTTGCACAGACATAAGAACCTACCCTAGCAATAGAAGTCATGATGAAGGAAGTTACAAAATCCTTGTAACAGGCTAAAGTCACTTATTAGGTTGCAGGTGTGGGAGTTATTTCAGGTTTGGGTGTTAAACCTATAGCTATTGTGTACCTCAAAGAGAAAACTACCCATGAAGGTCCTTCTACTATTCCTCTGCAACCTAAGGATACCCCTCCCATTGTATGTTCAATTGAAGAAGCTGCCCTGGTTATTGATGTAATAGAATCACATGTCCCTTCCATTTATGAGGAAACTCCTTTACATGAGGAAGGAAGAGGGGAAGGTCAATAATATTTTGAGGAATATCCTGAGGTAGGAGATGCTGAGTTTTGGTAGGGGAACCTATGGAATAAGGCACAAATGAATGATGCTTTAATAGATGAAGAATAGAAAGAGATACTAGAGAGTGCTCAAAAGCAAGCTGTTTAGGAGCTAGCTCATGAAGAAGAGGAATCTATAGAAACACAAAAGAAAGTTGAGAAGGATAAAGAAATAGAGGAGTTAGATTGTGAAAAGGAATAACAACAAAAGAAATATGAGAAAGAGTCTCTATAGAGGGAATTAAGATGAATATGGAAGAAATAAAAGCTCAAAATGAGAAAATACAGCAAGAAAGACTATTGAAAGAGATAGATGAACAATAAAAAATTTCCTCGGAGAAAAGGGTAGAAATAGTTCTTCCACAACCTCCCTCATCAACTCCTTTGAGAAATCAGTAGGTAACAACTTAGCCTACTACTCCTAGATAGTTAAAAATGAATTTGGAGAAAAGGTAGAAAGTTCAAGCTCAACCAGTGAGTTGGGATAAAATTGTGAAGGAGGTTGATAAAGTGAAGCCTAAGAAGAAGCCTCCAGCCATTCACTCTGCAAAGTTCACTGATGAAGGAGATTTAGTGGAAGATATTACAACTCCTATAGTTGAGAAAGATGATAGGGAGTTACAGGCTTCAGATTACCAAATAAACACTATCAATTTAGGTAAGAAAACAAGGACTGGATAGATGAACCCTATGACATTGTGGAAACTACAACAAAATCGAGGATGATCAAGGATAAGCAAGCCAAGGATGAGATTAAAGCTTGAGCAGGACACATAAATTTTTTTTTTTGAAAGAGCTAATCACATCCACCTCTAAACTGCCAACATCAACAAGAATACCTGTATTAATGAGACAAAAGGAAATATATGAGTTGAGCACCATGAAAAAGAAAGCTACCTAGTTTGATAGCTAGTTTGATGATTTCAAGGAGGAAATCAAGAAGATTCTAGAGGAATGGTATAAAAAATATGAAGAATCCCTTACCCTTCTCAAGGAAGTAGAAGAAAATGCAAAATAATTGTAGGAAGAGGAGAAGTACAAGAAGCTTTTTAAAGGATTGGAGACTATTGATAAAAGACCTAGGCAAATGTTGATCTAGTCAGTAATCTTAGGTGACAAGGATTTGAAGTATCTTAAGAAGACTATAAGAGTCATTACCTTTAGGTATGAAGTACTTATTGAACACAAAACAATTCTCCTCAAAGCTTAATATGATGTGTGACTTGATACGAGCATATTCAAGGAAATTATTACACAAGTCACGACTAAGGATTTACTTCAAAATGGACAGCTAAATTCATTACAAGAAATAAAGGATAAGTGGGGTAAATGGTTAGAATAGTTGATAAAATAATGTGATGGATCTAAAGGAACTCTCTTGGACAAATTGATGAAGATTAAGTTTGAAACTCATTGGGCCACAAAGGATATTAGCCAATTGTGAGAAAGAGTTGTTGTGGTGGCAGGGTAATTCGAAGAGGCTAAATTCAAGGTCAAATGAATTGATGGGCCTGATGAAGTGGTTGTGATGGTTATTTTTGATAACTTTGATGAATTCCATGGATTTCCAATAGAGACTAGTAAAAAATCAAAGAAAATATTCTATCTTTTTGAAAGGGATAAAGTCGACTAGTGTTGACTATTTTTAGGCACCCTGTGGACAATAGTAAACTCCAAATCCTCTTTTATTTTACAAGCAACAACTTCCAGTGAACTTTGATTGAGTAGGAATAAATCATACTTCCCAATTTCAACAATCTCAACAAAATGAAGACTTTTCTTCAACTAGAAGTTCCCCCTATATGTAGTGCCCCTCCGTGTCGGTTGTTTTGGACTTTTGTGTGAGTATTGGTGTGTGCTTCATTGATTACTATGTTATTTGATTTCGTGAAAAATATAATATGTTAGTAATCATGTTTAAATAATTAATTAAATCATAAGTGATTTGCAAGGTTATTTAAAATATAATTAGAAATTAAAATAATAATCAATTAAATTAAATCAAATGATTTAGAACAAATGATCAAATTAAACTAATTCGTTAAAAGCAAAAGTGATATTATTAGATAAATTGATTTAAATTGTTGAAGTTAATAATAATTATGAACAAAATAATCTTGGAAAGATAATTATTATAATAAGAAATTTAAATGGATAAGGAGATAGGAAGCTGAAGTGTTTTAAAACAAGAAATGAAAATTCACCTTTAGAGCATTTGGAAGTCGAAGAGAACTGGAGAATATGAAAAATAAATAAATAAAGCAATAGATAAATATTAGTAGTAGTGGTAAAATATTACATTTATTTTGAATCTTACAAATGGTTGTTTTTAATTATTTTACTGTGCATGTATTTATTTAATTTTTTTGTGGAAATGATAAATAAATAAACAAATAAAAAGTTCAATCTTTTGAGGAATTGAATGTATTTAAATTTTATTTTTGGAGAAGTGACTTTTGGTATTCACAGGAAGAGGAAATGAAAGAGACCTTTTTGTGTGTGATTTATTTAGAGGATTTTTGGTTGGTAGGGGGGTTGCATTCTCTTTCCAATAGATTTTGGAGAAATTTGGCAGTCATTTTTCTGTTATAGTATTGCATTCTTTTCTTATTCTGGAGAATTCATTGGGGATTAAGATTTAAGTTTGAGGGAGGATTGGATCGGTAAGAAGGATAAAGCTTCTACAGTTATCTACAGGCGCAGGATGCCAGGTTCTCCTTCTTTTAAATTATTTTCTTTATAGCATCAAATGAAATAAGAATTCCTTGTTGTGAATGAAATTTTCTCCTGGATTGAAATTTAATGCATGTAGAAAATTCACGAATGCTTAGAAATATTTGGGACTGTTTCCAATCAAGAAAATATTACTGGGGTTTGGGATTGTTATTTATTTAAAGTAGAATTTTGTTGGGATTCTGGCATTGAACAGGGTTACTGTGGTTTTAAGTTAAAAATAATAATAAACCAGTAAGAGAATAACGTCATCACTGAGAATTCGGGGTTGTGAAAATCCTCAATTGAAGATAATTTTTACAAAGTTATTCTATGTATAAATAATTGTATTGAACAGTAATTGAATTATGTTTCTCTGTATTCAAAATATTCTTTTATACAATATATATATGTATATATATATATCAGATATATAGATATATATACATATATGTATGCACATATATATATATAAATATAAAGTTAGTTTAAAGAAATTTTTTAAATAAGGTTAAAAGTACGCCGAATAAATTTATTTTGAAATTATTTAAGGCAGACTGGGTGATGGTTCGGCCTCGGCCGTACCCACCACCCAGTCGGTCGTGGTTGGTGCAGCAGCCTACGGGCTACCATGGTAGTCCTTCAGACTACTGTGACAGTCCGTAGACTGTCCATGGAAGTCCGTCAGACTGTTGTGACAGTTTGTGGACTGTCTGCGGCCGATGGATTACCCCCGGCGATGGCCTTTATTATTTTTGTATTTTTTATTTTGAAAGGGGGTTTCAATATGTGTTTAAATTAAAACAAAAATTCTTTTCTTAATTGATAATGATTGATAAGTATTTAAATATATATATATGTATCTATATATATATATTTATATATATTTATATATATATATGTATATATATATATTTAATTATTTATTAATTCGTATAATAATATTCTGTAATTCCTATCGCACTATTAAGTTAATTTAATTGTTTCTGTTTGTAAGCAGAATTTTTTTGATTCTGATATGAATAAAACAAAATTGTAATATAGTGAAAACATGATAATAGAAAGGAATTATTTATTAATTTGTTAAATTATGAACATTGATAGTATAATATAGTAAAAAGGCAATTTATGAATATATGTCAGCATTGATTATTTCATTCTTATTTTAGTGTGTATATTATGGAAATAAAATTTATTTTGGAATTAAATAAGTTATCTTTTTGGTGAAGTTAAGTCTTGTAGACTTGTTGAATTCTTAGAACAGATCTATTCTTCTTTTTTTTCATTCCTTCCTCAAAAAGAATTAAAATATATAAATATGTAGTGGTTTTAAAAAGTTATTTATGTGTGTAAATTTTATTTCGATAGATTTAAGATTTTAAGGTGGTAAGTTCTAATATGCAGTTTAAGTATTTAGAGTATTGTTATTATTGTCATTTTAAAGTATAAATAATTGATCTTAAGTGGTTTTCACAATTAATTTAATATGATGAAAGGAGAGTGGTAATAATGTTTTGAACATAAGTAGTTATGAAATGATAATGAGTTAACTACCCAACTATTAAGTAGTTTTCAATTATGTTGATAAATGAAAGGGGAAATTTAAATGTATGGGCATGATTAGTGATTGATTAGGGTATTCTTGAATTGGATAGTTTATTGGTGAAACAGGATTTTTAATCTTTAGAAAATTGACTTCCTTTATATTCATTTAATGGTTGATTTGTAAGTTCTCTTTATGGACAAGTCTTTTAGAATACTTGTGATGGTTATCATAAATTGTTTTAGTTAATTGAGTAATTTAGATGGGTAAGTTGTAAAGTCATTTAGTTCTGGTTGTTAATTGATTGGTTATTAAATATTGTTCTTGTTTGAATTTTTTGGTTGTTGTTTATTATGCGAGTGTTTGGTGGAGTTGTGAGTAGTTGAGTATTTAAGGTGTTCTTTAATTTGGTGCCTTGGAAATGTTGGTGAGTATAGGATAATTTTTGATGGTGTTGTCTCTGTGTGAATTTCTCTTAAGCTACTCCCGGGTTTTGAAAGGATTTTTATTACTTAAAATTGTGTTGTCTACCCTTGTTGATGAGTCCTTGAGTATTTGATTTATTTTTGGGCTTCCAGAGGCGAGGGAAATCTTGTTGTCATGTTTGTTGATTTTGTCAAAGGTCTTTTGTATACCAACTGTATGGGTATCTTGTGAGGAGGAAATTGAGGTCTCCCATGGAATGCCTAGTTGGTGGCTTTTGGTTTTATTAAGTGATTTCGTTGAATTAAAAGTTGATTTTCTTTTGCCTTTTCCTATTTGAGGTGACACCATTGTTGTTTTGTGGATGGGTCTTGATGAATCTTCCTTTTTATGGCTTTTCTGAGTTACTCTCATTTTTGAGGAAATTTTATCCTTGTGTTGGAATTATTTGGAAAAAACTTGTGTTGCTTCATTTTACTCTTGTTTGTGGGTTATCATTCTTTTTGGCTTCCAGAGGCTTGAGATGATTAATGTTCTTTCTTTATGTGCCCTTGATGTGGCAAGTGTTTTGGTATCATTATTTTGAAATGGTTGCATGAAACTTTGTGAGACTCTAATGTTGTACTTGTTAGCGAGTTGGGTAATGCCTCGCATGCTTTTATGTTGTGATTCTTTGATCAAATTATGATGGTGCAACCCTTGGTTTTTATGTTGTTGGGTCTCTAGGGAGAGTGGCTCCTCATGGGGGACGGCGCCCCGTTTAAGGGGAAGGGCACAGGATAACCCATGAGTGAGTTAGTAATCAAGTGAAAACCTAATAATTAACTTAGGAGGGTTGGGTAGTAATATCATTATAAGATTAAAAAAAATCGATGCCTCGTCTTCATTAGTGCTTCCGCAGACTAATGGAAGGCTGAGAAGGCTGTGGTTGGCAAGGTCGTAACCTTGTCTTCACGAGAGGTCTACGGCTCTACATGAGTCACCCTATGGACCGGTGCCTCCAGTTGGGAGGAAGGGTACATGATAGCCATAGATGGGACCGACGCCTCCAGTTGGGAGGAAGAGCACAAGATAGCCCATGCAGGACTATGCGATGAAACTCTCCCCTAGTTGCCCATGTGTTTACTTTATTTTGTTCCTCTGGAAGTAGGTTATGGGAGTTGGTTTAGGTTATTGATATTTGGATTTATCTTGATTTTTGATTATTGTTTTAATATATCTTTAGTATACTTTGTGGTCTTGTATGATCTCATTTATATTTGGTTTACGATTTTGTATTTTTATGGTACTGTGATATAATGTTATTGTATTGTTTAATTGCAATTTGGAATTGTATTATGTTTATTAATTTAGTTTGATTTGGAAGTGTTTCATGATCATCCTTTAGTTACTTTTTTACTGGTCATTGCTTTGATTTATGTGATGAGATTTATGACTTTAAGTTATTATGTTGACTCTTGTAAACCTTGAATTTTATGATACTTTTGTATGGTGTTGAGTCTTGTGGTTCCCTGCTTGGATGTTCTTGGTTGAGGTCTCTTTCTTGTTAGCCCTTAGCACGGGGGGTGGGTCTTCAGACTCACATGGTCGGGTGGAACGTGCTAAGCACCCCATTGGGTCCCCAGTCGAGGATTGAGAGGTGTGGATTGGTGCAGTTGCAACGACTCCAGAGTTGTATTTATTTTGGAGCCAGTTATGTTACTTTGTATTCATCTTTTCATTTGTATCATGATTCTTGTGTATGGTTTCCGTTCATGGTTGGAAACACTTTTGTATCATTGTATCTCTAGAACATTGTACTGTAATGTAATGTTATACTCGGTATGGTCATTTGCCATGGTAGTTGTTATTCATTGTGTTGAGTTAATTATGTATATGTTGTACTTACTCAAATGGTTCTTATCAGTGCTTTATCATATATGTGTTATATTTGTTAATGTTTATTATGTTATGGATTATATCTTTGGCTTTTATTCTTTATTGTCGTTGTGTGGATCTAAGTCTCGTAATGACTTCTCGTGTACCCCAAGGGATGTATGTATTAGTGAATCTGCTTAAATGAAATTCATGTCATGTCTTAATGTGTATTACATGTATGTTATGTTATTTAAAAAAAAAAAAAATTGCAGTGATTATTGTTTATTTGTCCTTTGGGGTTCACACGGCGGGGTGTTAGGATAGCCATAGATGGGACCGGCACCTCCAGTTGGGAGGAAGAGCACAGGATAGCCCATGTAGGACTATGTGATGACACTCTCCCCTAGTTGCCCATGTGTTTACTTTATTGTGTTCCTCTGGAAGTAGATTATGGGAGTTGGTTTAGGTTGTTGATATTTGGATTCATCTTGATTTTGATTATTGTTTTAATATATCTTTAGTATACTTTGTGGTCTTGTATGATCTCATTTATATTTGATTTACGATCTTGTATTTTTATGGTACTGTGATATAATGTTATTGTATTATTTAATTGCAATTTGGAATTGTATTATGTTTATTAATTCAGTTTGATTTGGAAGTGTTTCATGATCATCCTTTGGTTACTTGTTTACTGGTCATTGCTTTGATTTATATGATCAGATTTATGACTTTAAGTTATTATGTTGACTCTTGTAAACCTTGAGTTTTATGATACTCTTGTATGGTGTTGAGTCTTGTGGTTCCCTGCTTGGATGTTCTTGGTTGAGGTCTCTTTCTTATTAGCCCTTAGCACGGGGGGTGGGTCTTCAGACTCACATGGTCGGGTGGAACGTGCTAAGCACCCCATTGGGTCCCCAGTCGAGGATCGAGAGGTGCGGATTAGTGCGGTTGTAGCGACTCCAGAGTTGTATTTGTTTTGTAGCCAGTTATGTTACTTTGTATTCATCTTTTCATTTGTATCATGATTCTTGTGTATGGTTTCCATTCATGGTTGGAAACACTTTTGTATCATTGTATCTCTAGAACATTGTACTGTAATATAATGTTATACTCGGTATGGTCATTGGCCATGGCAGTTGTTATTCATTGTGTTGAGTTAATTATGTATATGTTGTACTTACTCAAATGGTTCTTATCAGTGCTTTATCATGTATGTGTTATATTTGTTAATGTTTATTATGTTATGGATTATATCTTTGGGTTTTATTCTTTATTGTCATTGCATGGATCTAAGTCTCATAATGACTCCTCATGTACCCCAAGGGATGTATGTGTTAGTGAATCTGCTTAAATGAAATTCATGTCATGTCTTAATGTGTATTACATGTATGTTATGTTATCTTTAAAAAAAAAATTGTAGTGATTATTATTTATTTGTCCTTTGGGGTTCACACGGCGGGGCGTTACAACATGGTATCAGAGCCTAGGTTCACACACTGGGCACTATGTGTACTCACTATGTAACCTTTCGCTTAGACTTGTGAGTCTTGAGTTTCAGTTTTCTTTTGTCATTGTTGTGAACCTGAGTTTCTTCTGTTAATTCGTGTCAGGTCGATGGTGCAGGAAATTGATGGGAAAGGATAGGACCCTCAGTGTAGTGCGCAATGCACCGATATCCTTCCTATCGGGGATGCTCTATGGACCCTTGAGTTTTAGTGTGACGTGTTTTATGTGTGTGAATATGTCAAGTGTGCGTGGAATTTGCGATTTTGTTGTCCTTGAGTGATGAATTATGTTTTCTTGAATCTGTGAAAGTGTAAAATTTTATGCTTTTTATTGAAATTGATGTGAGTTTTGGTGTTGAATAATGGTTAAAGTGGAGTTCTTTGTGTGAAAATTATGAGTTTTAATGAAGATATGAGGTTTTGTGGATAATTATTCTCTGATTTTTAGCAGAATATAGTATCTTGTGGTTAAGATGCAACTTGAATTATTGGTACTAATGTGCAATGTTTTATGGTAGCTTTGGATTTACAGGAAGTGGGCTTCAGAAAGCATAGTGACGAAGGTAGTGTAATTGTAATATGCAGGTATAGATACTTATAATTTCAAGTGGTAATTCATTTTGATGTAGTAGATGAATTAGGTTTATGGTTAGTATTCTTATACGAATATTTCCTAACTAATTAGAAGAAAATTGTTTACGAGTTACTAGAATTGTATTGACTACTATGTGTGGTTTGGTGGGAGGGACAGTGTGGTATTACTCGCTTACGAGTGCCCTACTATGCTGGGAGTTCCTCTCATGATGTATTTTTGATATATATATGTATTTTACACAACGTTTGTTTGCATGCAGGATTGCAGGAACTAAGTCTCGATTCCACCTGCATTGTCAGGACAGGGCGAGCATTATATTCACCCAATGAGTTTGACGTTGAACATAGGAGCTGACAAGAAAGTTTCCCCAACCTAGTTCATCATCTGTCCTGGTGTTTGACCAATTTGGTCTAGTTGCAACCCCGTAACCATTTTTGTTTTAGTATCCTTTCCTTAATTTTTGGTTTGTTTAATTTTCATGGCTTACTTGATGATGTTTAATTGATGTTTTAACTTATGGTGTTGATGTGATTTTGATCATTGATAATGTTGTGTTACCATGTTTATGATTGAGCTTGACTTCCAGGAGTAAGTCAATACCTAAGGGGGGGAGGATGTAGTGCCCCTCCGTGTCGGTTGTTTTGGAATTTTGTCTGAGTATTGGTGTGTGCTTCATTGATTACTGTGTTATTTGATTTTATCAAAAATATAATATGTTACTAATCATGTTTAAATAATTAATTAAATCATAAGTGATTTGCAAGGTTATTTAAAATATAATTAGAAATTAAAATAATAATCAATTAAATCAAATCAAATGATTTAGAACAAATGATCAAATTAAACTAATTCGTTAAAAGCAAAAGTGATATTATTAGATAAATTAATTTAAATTGTTGAAGTTAATAATAATTATGAACAAAATAATCTTGGAAAGATAATTATTATAATAAGAAATTTAAATGGATAAGGAGATAGGAAGCTGAAGTGTTTTAAAGCAAGAAATGAAACTTCACCTTTAGAGCATTTGGAAGTTGAAGAGAAATGGAGAATATGAAAAATAAATAAATAAAGCAATAGATAAATATTAGTAGTAGTGGTAAAATATTACATTTATTTTGAATCTTACAAATGGTTGTTTTTAATTATTTTATTGTGCATGTATTTATTTAATTTGTTTGTGGAAATGATAAATAAATAAACAAATAAAAAGTTCAATCTTTTGAGGAATTGAATGTATTTAAATTTTATTTTTGGAGAAGTGACTTTTGGTATTCACAGGAAGAGGAAATGAAAGAGACCTTTTTGTGTGTGATTTATTTAGAGGATTTTTGGTTGGTAGGGGGGTTGCATTCTCTTTCCAACAGATTTTGGAGAAGTTTGGCAGTCATTTTTCTGTTATAGTATTGCATTCTTTTCTTATTCTGGAGAATTCATTGGGGATTAAGATTTAAGTTTGAGGGAGGATCTTGGAGCTGCTGTTGGAAGGATTGGATCGACAAGAAGGATAAAGCTTCTATAGTTATCTATAGGTGCAGGACGCCAGGTTCTCCTTCTTCTTTTAAATTATTTTCTTTATAGCATCAAATGAAATAAGAATTCCTTGTTGTGAATGAAATTTTCTCCTGGATTGAAATTTAATGCATGTAGAAAATTCGTGAATCCTTAGAAATATTTGGGACTATTTTCCAATCAAGAAAATCTTACTGGGGTTTGGGATTGTTATTTATTTAAAGTAGAATTTTGTTGGGATTTTGGAATTGAACAGGGTTACTATGGTTTTAAGTTAAAAATAATAATAAACCAGTAAAAGAATAACGACATCTCTGAGAATTCGGGGTTGTGAAATTCTCAATTGAAGATAAATTTTACAAAGTTATTCTGGGTATAAATAATTGTATTAAACAGTAATTTAATTTTGTTTCTCTGTATTCAAAATATTCTTTTATACAATATATATATCTATATATATATATCAGATATATAGATATATATACATATATGTATGCACATATATATATATAAATATAAAGTTAGTTTAAAGAAATTTTTTAAATAAGGTTAAAAGTTCGCCGAATAAATTTATTTTGAAATTATTTAAGAAGGCAGACTGGGTGATGGTTCGACTTTGGCCATACCCACCACCCAGCCGGCCGTGGTTGGTGCGGCAGCCTATGGGCTACCACGGCAGTCCTTCGGACTGCTGTGACAGTCCGTAGACTGTCCACGGCAATCCGTCAGACTGCTGTGATAGTCCGTGGACTGTCTGCGACCGGTTGATTACCCCCGGCGATGGCCTTTATTATTTTTGTATTTTTTTATTTTGAAAGGGGGTTTCAATATTTGTTTAAATTAAAACAAAAATTCTTTTCTTAATTGATAATGATTGATAAGTATTTAAATATACATATGTATATATATATTTAATTATTTATTAATTTGTATAATAATATTCTGTAATTCCTATTGCACTATTAAGTTAATTTAATTGTTTCTGTTTGTAAGCAGAATTATTTTGTTTCTAATATGAATAAAACAAAATTGTAATATACTGAAAACATGACAATAGAAAGGAATTATTTATTAATTTGTTAAATTATGAACTTTGATAGTATAATATAGTAAAAAGGCAATTTATGAATATATGTCAGCATTGATTATTTCATTCTTGTTTTAGTGTGTATATTATGGAAATAAAATTTATTTTGGAATTAAATAAGTTATCTTTTTGGTGAAGTTAAGTCTTGTAGACTTCTTGAATTCTTAGAACAGATCTATTCTTTTTTTTTTCATTCCCTCCTCAAAAAGAATTAAAATATATAAAGATGTAGTGGTTTCAAAAAGGTATTTATGTGTGTAAATTTTATTTAGATAGATTTAAGATTTTAAGGTGGTAAGTTCTAATATGTAGTTTAAGTATTTAGAGTATTGTTATTATTGTCATTTTAAAGTATAAATAATTGATCTTAAGTGGTTTTCACAATTAATTAATATGATGAAAGGAGAGTGGTAATAATGTTTTGAACATAAGTAGTTATGAAATGATAATGAGTTAACTACCCAACTATTAAGTAGTTTTCAATTATGTTGATAAATGAAAGGGGAAATTTAAATGTATGGGCATGATTAGTGATTGACTAGGGTATTCTTGAATTGGATAGTTTATTGGTGAAACGAGATTTTTAATCTTTATAAAATTGACTTCCATTATATTCATTTAATGGTTGATTTGTAAGTTCTCTTTATGGACAAGTCTTTTAGAATACTTGTGATTGTTATCATAAATTGTATTAGTTAATTGAGTAATTTAGATGGGTAAGTTGTAAAGTCATTTAGTTCTGGTTGTTAATTGATTGGTTATTAAATATTGTTCTTGTTTGAATTTTTTGGTTGTTGTTTATTATGCGAGTGTTTGGTGGAGTTGTGAGTGGTTGAGTATTTAAGGTGTTCTTTAATTTGGTGCCTTGGAAATGTTGGTGAGTATAGGATAATTTTTGATGATGTTGTCTTGGTGTGAATTTCTCTTGAGCTACTCCCGAGTTTTGAAAGGATTTCTATTACTTAAATTTGTGTTGTCTACCCTTGTTGATGAGTCCTTGAGTATTTGATTTTGTGATACCTTGGAATTTATCCTCCTCTAAATGTGCAAAACAACTTAAAAATGCAAGTGATAAAATACCAAGGACACCTCAAGATTAGCCAAAAGAGTGATATAACAAAAAGGAAAATGAGTAAAATGAAATACAAATAGTTTCACCTTGCTGTTGATATTTCTTTGATTGGCCCTTGCTTGGAATGGTTTGTGTGCTCCTTAGATGATTGATTGAATGACTAAATGCAAGATTCAATGTGCAATATGATCAAGAGAGATGGCTAAATGATGGCAAAGGATTGAGATTTCAAATTGACAACATGTAGTTATGAAAATACCAAGTGTTCTAAAAATGCCCTTGAGGAGGGGGTATTTATAGAGGATCTGAATTCTCTAGAGAATTCAACGGTCAAGATTGATCCAACAAGGTTAAGATGAAGGGCTATGGTGGGTTGAGAACCCACAAGCCCTCACATCTAGACATGTGGAGGGTGAAGTGGCCAAGGGGATATGAGATGGAGATGAGTTGTCAAGAAGGTACATGAGGTGGAAAAAGGACATGCACCTTGGGGAGTGAGAAGATTTCCACAAAAAGGGATTTCTTGTCCCCAAGTGGGAGGAGGGGTCGACATTTGAGGAATTCTTGGAATCTCAAAAAAATCTTACATGGGAAAAGGAAAGTGTGTCAGGAAATAAGTGAATTAAAAAAAATCACATTCTTAGGAAAGTCTAAAAAAAAGATAAAAAGGTGGGTTCCAAAAAGGTGGGACTTGGTCATATGTGGAGATTGTGACAAGTCCAAGGTGGGTCACATGTGGAGATTGTGATAAGTCCAAGGTTCTAGAAGCCTTGGAAGGATGGAATGTGAATTAAAAATTCACATATAAAATAGGGGAATCTAGGAAGAATAAAAAGAAATTAAAAATTCCTTGGAAAATGATTAGGCTTAATTAATCAGTAATTAGAGGACAATTAGGGGCTAATTAGGATTAAAAGCCAACTTGCAAAAGTTGAGGATGTGACACATCCTAATCAAGGATTAGGCATGTGCACATCCTTAATGAAGAGATTAGAAATGGATTAGATTAGATGAAAATGACATGTGAGGAATTAACAAATGTAATATTTATTTAATTCTATTTGATGAAAAGAGGGATTTATGAGGGTAAGGTATTTAATTACACTAAATAATCTTAGGATTTAGCGTAATTAAATATACTAATTAAATAATAGTAATATTACTTTTAATTAACTCTGACAAGAGGATGTTTAGATCTAAAAGTGATAAATTTGGATAAATTAAGTGTCCAAATTTGATGCCTACATTTTGCCCCTCTTGGAGATGGTGTTACAGCAGCATAATTTCAAAGAATACAAAAATATAGAACCCAGAAGGAGATGGTTAGATTGAAAAAGATGCCCCAGTCATCAAAGGGATGACTAGGAAGGAAGATGATGGGGATGAAGATGAAGAGTAGGGATTGAGGATGCCCCCTCCAGAGGACATGCGGGTTGAAGAGAACACGTGTGTGCTCTCGAAATAGATGATGTGATGCAAGGGGAGATGAGGAAGATGATGCAAGGTGATGGGGAAGAGAGTAAGTGATATGGAGATGGATGAAGCACAAATGGATTTCAAAAGGTGATGTTGCCCCAATCAAGGTATAAGCCAAAATGGGTTGATGATAGATGGAGTGTTGTCAATGAGGGAATTAAGGATCCCGAAACAACACAAGGATAGGGAAGGATACATCCCATTGAGTGGTATTGATGAGGGAAGGATACATCCAAAAACACCACTAAAGGATAGGGAAGAATATCTCCCGATGATGATGATGAAAGTGTTGTTGATGAGAGAAGGATACATCCCGAAACAACACCAAAGGGATAGGGAATAATATCTCCCGATGATGATGATGATGAAAGTGTTGTTGATAAGGGAAGGATACATCCTAAAACAACACCAAAGGGATAGTGAATGACACTAATGGATGATGATGATGGGTCAAGGTTGGTAACGAGACTGGGGACAAGACCAAGGAGTCGATTAGGTGATTCGAGCCAAATAGAATGGATGGGGGTTGTATAGAAATGTGAGATAAGGATGAAGGATGAATAGATGGGGGATATATGAAAAATGATAGAATGGAGAATGAAATGCAATCCTAATACAATTTGCCATCTTTGGAGCACTGATTTTTGCTATAGCGTCAGACACAAGACGCCAAGGTATGAAGAACCAAGGCGAATTAGTGTCTAATGCATAAAACAAACACAACAGACAAAAAGGCTATCCCAACACCCCAAAGTCACAAAGACCTTGGTTGGGCCAGGTATTGAGATAACCACAAGCACAAAAGGATGCCCTAGCATAACACAAGACCTTGGGGATCTTGGTGGGTACTACGTGGGACAACCAAGAAGACACAATCAAACAAAAGAGCAAGATATGCCCCTATGTTGACCAATCAAAACACACCATAATATGATGGATCATGGCGGCCTTGACAAGTGATGATAGGGAGCTCAAATGATAAACAAAATCCAAAAGTATCAAAATATCACAATCAATTTCAAATGTCCATTGCCATAGGATCAAGGGGATGGATGGGATTTATGAGGTCTGTTAGGAAGGATGCATCTTCTTGAGACCAAAGATGATGGATATGAAACTAAAAGATCGTTATGACATGGGATGTGCAAAATCAATTGGATCTCCTGATATAAGTGGGTCTCATTTGTTAAGAACTAGCTAGATAAGGGCATAGCTTGATGGCACAACACAAGGAAGATAAGACATGGGATTGACACACCCTAAATACCTAGGGGCTCGGGGGCCGATCAAAGATTAGCCTTGCCTACGTGAAAGCGCAGAGCTCTCGTAGTTCAGTGAAAGGTGGATGACGGACCAGGATGGAGACCTTGATGGATGGTAAAGATAGGATGGACAAAAGGAGAAAGACCGATGATAGATGATAGAAGAGCAAAGTGGACAATGAAGATCGATGATGGAACCCCGGGGGTGGATCAAATGATTGACCTTGCCTATGTGAAAGCACAGGGGCAACGTAGTTCGACAAGACCAAAGGAAAACAATGGATAAAGGATGATGGATGATGATAGGATAAGCAGATAAAAATATGGGACTGATACGACAAGATAGGATAGACCTATTGGATTGGATAGGATGATGACGATCACAGAAAGCTCAGGGATGGGATAGTTATCCAAAGCAATAAAATGACTTGGGAGGATGATATGATAGATAGATGAGTGATGAAAAGTGATAGGGGATTAGAAAGATGTGCAAGAGAAGCAAGGGTGATGACGATGAGATAAATGGCATTGGGTTGCATGGGGGGGAGGCCTATAGCCAAATACCAATGACAAGGGATTGTGATATGAGATGAGGATAAAGATGAAAGAATGGATAGAGATATAGGGCTGGGGGATGGGAGGGATTGTTTGGATGGATATATATATAAGGATTGGGAGATGCTAGGATAGATGGATACAAAGATAAGGATGGGGAGATGGAAGGGACGCTGTGATAGATGGATAGGGACAGAAGGATTGGGAGATGAAAGGGATGCTAAGATAGATGGATACGAAGATATAGATGGGGAGATGGAAG
This sequence comes from Sequoia sempervirens, assembly GCA_007258455.2. NCBI lineage: Eukaryota > Viridiplantae > Streptophyta > Pinopsida > Cupressales > Cupressaceae > Sequoia > Sequoia sempervirens. The sequence goes on along the minus strand of VDFB02061887.1, from coordinate 3,234 downwards.
GGATGCTATAATAGATAGATACGAAGATAAGGATGGGGAGATGGAAGGGATGTTGTGATAGATGGATAGGGACATAAGGATTGGGAGACGAAAGGGATGCTAGGATAGATGGATATGAAGATAAGGATGGGGAGATGGAAGGGATGCTGTGATAGATGGATACGAAGATAAGGATGGGGAGATGGAAGGGATGCTATGATAGATGGATAGGGACATAAGGATGTTATGATAGATGAAGTCTCCAAGGACTATGTCACAAAGGAAGTAGATGCCCCCACTCTAGATATATCATATATGATGAGGCATGAGGGATGGAAGACGAGTGGATGGGAAAAGGAGAGAACTAGAGGAGTATATGATGGGTGACTAAGGAATACAACAGATCATGGATGAAGGGAATGTATACCAAGAGGTGTCCAAAGCATGCATAGATAGGTGCCCCTATTTTGATCAAGATCACAAGAAGGATGGAGGGATGGGAGATAAATGGGATATGATGGTAGGATGCGGAAGATAGGTTGGATGGGGGGGATTTATGAAGAGGACGGATAACAGGAAGATGGGTGCATAGTTGGTAGCATAGCAGATGGAGGGAATGCATATTAGGAAGTTGCCCCCAAGTGCAGATGGGGATTTATGCATGATGCCTGTTTGCCAGGTTTTCATCATGGTACTTATCCAAGGCACTTGTTTGCCAAGTTTTCACCATTGGATGAACTATTTTTCTTTTTACTATTTTTTTTTGACTTTTTGACTTTTTGACTTTTTGGATGTCATGCAGAAGGAGATGGGTAAGGATAAGGAAGTGGATAAGTAGATTTAGAAGACATGTAATAAGGATCAAGGTGTTAAGAGCCCATGTTTGAAGTGACTGTTGGATGTTGGTACAACCTTATTAGGCTAAATGGATTATGCATGAGGGTGAATTAGAGGGATTTGATGGGGTTGATACATGGGATAATGGATGGGATGCTGGAAAGGGTATGGATAGAATGAAGGGGTGGATATGTGATGGGGAGATGTGTTCAGGACCAACATTGGCACATGTGGTGGTGGATGTGAAAAGATAGTAGGATTGATGGATGGAGAATGTGGGGATAATGGAGGAGATGGAATGGTGAATTTCGGGACATAAGGACCCAAAACAGACTTAGGAGATGAAAGGGGTGTATGATTAACTTTTGGATTAGCGACTTTGGATGTTCTTACAAATTTTTCTTGTGATGGTATTGCATCTTTTTTCTTTGGGATCCACACGGTTTTGATCTTTGCTTGGGTGGGCCTTTGTGGCCTATGGATTGGATTTAGTTTTATATTTTTCTTCTCTTCACCATGTATTTTAGAGGGGACATGGGGAGCCGTAGATTCATGTGGATGCTTAGATTTATGCATTTTTTCTTTAACAGGCAAAGTGCTTTTAGTAGCAATGGGATGGGTGTGAATGGATGGATGATGTGGAGGACACATGAATGGAGGGATGGAGGTAGGATTTTTAGAATGATATGTGGATGGATGATGTACAGGTACATGCCTTTGGTGATCCTGATTAGGGAACATGAGAGTGGGATAGTTATGATGGGCGACATGGATAGGTGATGGATGGATGAAAGGATGAATAGGACAAGATGGGGGAGGTGATTTTGGGATATAAGGGCCCAAAATAGATGTAGGACCTGGAGGAAACAAGGGCGTGGTAGATGAAGGATTGGAGATGGTAGATGGAGGGATGTAAGGACCCAAAATGGATGGAGCAGATGAAGGAGGAAGATGGACGGTTGTTTTGAGGTGATACGATAGAGGAGGAGGGATGGCCACATATGATCTGGTGGGGCGATGAGAAGAGCCGATATTTCTTTTGGAAAAGGCTCATTGAAGATGTCTAGAGGTTGTACCAACATTTTTGGATTGTGAGTCATGAGTAGTACATCCAAGACCTTGTAGATACAAATGTTCTTTAGCTTGGATGGGCTCTATAATACCTTGCTCATGAAGGCCTAAACCTTTTCCTTGATAGTTCATTCTCTTGAGCATTCGATCTAGGACAGGATTTTTGTTATTCCTCTAGAAGAAGAATGATGAAGTTCATTATTAGGTGGAAGAGGAAGGTTGGTGTATATGCTTTGTTTTTCTTCTGCGAGGAGACCACCATGGAGGAATGTGAGAGGACCAAGGGGATATGCAAGCGGTGTGGGGATAGCATTTTAGGCGATGATGGGGGATCATAGGGGCGAGAGCATGGGAAGGAAGCAACATCGAGAGGGTGGCCAAGGATAGGATCTGGATTTGTGGTAGTAGGCTCATGTGATGGAGATGGCGATGGAGCAGTGGAAGCTTGAATGACAAGGGGATCATGGGATGGAATGGATGGGGGACTGTGATCTTGAGGTGGACTAGATGGGATGGTAGGATCTTGATCTGGAGAAGAGGATATGCTAGCATGCTCTAGATTAGACTCTTGGCGTGACTCATCGTGTGTGGGAGGCATGGTAACAGAGTCTTGTTGGAACTCTTCAAGTGGGGAAGATGGAGGGATGAAAGATTCATGAGGTTCATTGGAATGGGTTTTGGTGCTACTAGGAGTGGGAGGAGTGGATTGGATTTGGGTGGATCTAGGAGTAGAGGGAGTGGATTGGAATTGGGTGTCTTCGATGGATACAGTGGTTCTTGGAGTAGGAGGTGGGGGTTCAATGGATTTAGTGGGTTCAATGGTTTCAATGGTTTGAGTAGTACTAGGGGTGGTAACATCAATAATAGGTGTGGTATGGAGAAGGGTCTCATCACTAGTGATCGTGGATGATGGATCTAGATGGCATGGTTCCATGACTTCAAGATGTGGAGTTGGGGATGGCTTCTTTGTAATGAGTCCTTGGAGAACTTCTGAAATGAGAGACTTGCATATGGTTGGATTGGCTAGGGTGGTAGAAATAGATGAGGGATTATGGATTGGTGGACTAGGGTTGGATGGAGGAATGGGATCGAATGTAGGACCATGAGTAGATGGGGGATTAGGATTGGATGGAGGACTAGGAGTAGATGGATGAATGGGATTGGATGGAGGACTAGGAGTAGATGGAGGACTAGGATTGGATGGAGGGTTAAGGCAAGGATACTGGGAGTGGGTGAATTCAAGATAGGACATGGATCAGGATTAGGACAAGAGGATATAGGTGGTGTGGTGGACAAGAGGATGTGGGGATGGATTACACAAGGGTATTGGGATGGTGGATTAGGATG